>JASKDV010186776.1:0-11963 GCA_032466395.1 Aegires albopunctatus
CATAACGGCCACCTGTCTATAACGGTCACTTTTCTCTGTGATCTTGAGTGACCGCTATGGACAGGTTTGACTGTATTGAAATACAATCTATCTGATATAGCAACATGAAATTTGACGAACCCGCTTATACCGACATATCAGTCAATAACAGCAGTCCAATGAAAATCTTTGCTTGCAGACCATTAGGCTATGAACTAGCTCCTAACCTCTACAAATGGTCCTCATTGGGGCCAAACATCAGTTTATCGTGGCTGAACGGTAAAGCCATTGGGTTGGACTCACATGCAAACGGAGGCGGGTTCGAATCTCATTGGAGACACCGTGTTTAACTCTTGGGCAAGGTTATTTACACAAATTTACTTCGTTTGCAGCGATATTCCCACGGGTGACAGTAAATACCAAAAGACAAATTTCCCTTCATGGAAGAATGAGTGGAATTTTATTATATTTCAGTTTACGATTGACATTTTTGCATGGCCTTGCCTTCTAGAACATCAACTTTCAGTTATAGCGACATAATTTCGGCGGTCCCGACCATGTTGTTTATAAGCGGGCTGCACTTTATATCTATGGATATTTTAGTGTAATTGTTTCACTCAAAAAATATACCTGAAGTTGAATTTTGAATCTGCTAATAAGTTCTTCCCTCCTCTGTGACTAAAAGCCAAAACTTTAATTTGGAAATGTATTTCAGAAGGCCTTAATGAAATTTAAAATTTAGTTTCCAACATTGCTAACTTTTGAAATAAAACAGGAGATTCAATTGAAGCTAGAAATAAAACTATAATTCATGAAACTGGTGTTATGGTTGAGTGATAAGTGTGGTTGGTTGTAATGGAAATGTGGCATGTTTGAATCCCATTCGTTCGTCTGTCGTTGAATCCTTGGGAAATCCTCTCTACAAACTTTCTTCACCACACTCAGATGTTTAAAAAAAAAAAGGAAAAGCAAGCAACTGTTATAGACAGCAAGAGATAGGCTCACAAAATTGACCAATTAAAAAAAATGTATTTGTTGTGTACTTCCCTAAGGAGTTGAGAAGAAGACCATTGATCAAATAAAATGTGTAAATAAGACATGTAAAGTCTGACCGCCAGTCTACACATGACGTGGAGATGCCAATTATCTCATGAATTTGATATAAAGCATCGCCTAAAGTATATCTGAGTGAAACAATTACTCATGTCTATTTTTAATCGATATAAAACACGCTAGTTAAATGGCATATCAGTCAAATCTCCAGCAGAAGATGAGATCATTGCTACATTTATGTTTTGAAAGACGAGATATCTGCAAGAGTACCGTACTAATATTAGTAACAGAATTTTGAGGACAATTTCCCGTAAATTAGCAGGGAGAAATTTTAAAAGACAAGAAAAGAAGGATACTCAAAGTAAATTTTGGAGCTCTTCAGTCTCCTATCAAAACACAAGTTAGAGAAAACGTAATACTTTTTGTACAACAATCAGATTTCAAACAATTTTTTTTGTACACATGTTGATAAAGAACGGTGAATGTTATGCACATATTTCATGCATGGTCATGGTCATAAAGGCAATCTTATACATGGGTATATTGAGGTCAAGAGGTCATGAGAATGAGAGGGCATTAATTTATAAAACGATAATAAAAAATGACCTGTCTCTTCAAATCGGTAACGCAACTAATGTGAGGATTCTATCTCTGTTTTATTATCCATTTGTAGGTGTACTATACTATATTCCTCACAATCCAAAGCAGCAAAAAATGTGGATTTCTGCGGTGTTGGTGATTAAATTTGATTAAACCGGGGGTCACAAAAATCTTTCAATAATTATCAATCAATCATGTAAATTTCAATCAAAAGATGTAGATTTTCTGAAAGATCTACAGTGCAACTTCTGGATAACGACACCCCTGGATAGCGACATTGGCCTCTGGTCCCTATTTTTTAAATGTATATTATTAGTAATAAAAACCCAAAAATAACGACATACATTTTAGTAAAACCCCTATTTAGCGACATCAATATAGCGATAATCGGCAGTTGACACCGACGCTAGAAATAAAAAAATCTAGCCAAATACGCATCCTCGTTTCCGACCAATGTCATCTCGTACTCTTAGCCAATAAAAAAGATAAAGTGCGCGACAACAGGAAATATACACATTCTAACGTGGATGGGGCGTGTTTTATTACAGGCACTGGTCCGCGCATCACATCGTTATATTCACAAAAGTCTCACCACGCCCCCTTTTTCCACCATTTTGAAACCCCGGAATAACGACACCCCTGGATAACGACATAATTTTCCAGTCCCGGGCGATGTCGTTATCCAGGGGTTTCACTTTAGTTTAGAAACTGTCCAAATGTCATAGTTTCATAAAAACTTGTTTTGTACCTTTAAAATCACTTAAGCTTAAGAAGATGCCTTAGTGATTTACATACATGGCTCTTGCAAATAATATAAGTGTAAGGCTTTGAAGATTCACTTTATGTTACATTAATAAGATAAAATAAGCCGAGAATGAGAGAAAACAACCAGGTAGAGGGAACATTTCAAATACTGATATTGAGAAGAAAACACTGGAAATAAGAAGAATGTTGAACATGACTTGCTAAATGTTAAAAAAAAAAAAAGCTGCAAAATCTAACTCTTATTTCTTAGAAACTGCAAACGTAGAATCTATACTTGAATTTGTAGTTACCAATATTTAGCAACCCATTAACAAATTTAAATACATGTATTTACATGTACTTATGTACTTCCAATCTGAAGGACATCACAGGGATGAAAATGCATGAAGTGGTTGATAAGACCAACAACCAAGAAGAATGGCTTCAGATTGTCAACAACGTTGCAGCGACCATATCGACAGCGGTGATGGTGACAGGTGATTTACAAATATTCCTAGAAAAAAAGCCCATGGCCAAGAATATAAATATCTGTATATAAATAATTGTGTAGCTCCTACCATCATCATATAACAATTTCAAGCCTAGATAGGCAAGTGACTGAAGAAGAATTGTACCCAATTAAAAATTTACAAGAATTTCATCTCGTTTTCAGATTGGTCAATTCATATTTAATATCATTGTATCCTACTGGTTGTCAGATATGTATTAAAGGGCCGTTTACTTTCTGGCCCTGTCAAATGGTGACTTAAATTTGGCGGCGAATTCGTTTGGCGCCTATGCTTTTGGCTTTCAACGATTTGATGTCAAGAAAATAAAAAAATTAATGGAATATTTAAAACTAGGGTAAAATTATGTTTTCTTTAATTCTGTCATAAAAAAATCTTTTGCCAACCCTTCCCCGATCTCCAATGGTGTACCTAACACTAACTATACCCAAGACTAATGCTGGGGGAGGAGAAAATGTAAGGGCAGGTAGGTAAGGGGGTGGGGGGTTGTTTTCTCTTTTCTTTAATCAATTTTATTTTTTAGCATATCTCCCCCAATCCCAACAAACTGTGTCCATAAATAGTGGCCAAAATAATGACACCATAAAAGATGCCAAAGTAGCAGGACCAAATAGTATAATTCCTTGTTGTCTTAAAGTTGAATTTTGCATGCACTGATGATGATATACAGTCTGGTCTCTCTAATCCGGACTTCTGTAATCTGAGCAATTTTCTGGGAACGGAAGTGAACAGTGACATTTGGTTGGCAATTTCCTAATCCGGAAAACTCTTTAAACCAAACAGATTGACGAGAACGGAGGCGTTTGGATTAGTGAGACCAGACTGTGATACAAAAAAATCAAGACGGGTAAGAGCATATTCAACTGGACATAAACACACAATCACTACATGAGAGCATCAGTGGTTTAGTTAGGAAAACATTTCTAACACAACAAACTCCAACGGTTAGATCACTGAACCAATTAGCTGGGTGAAGTGAAATTGAGGAATCCAATCTCACAAAATGGAAATTTTTATCAGTGACCAGGTGTCCTAGGGCAGGACATTTTATAACATTTATCTCAATGAATTCACGTGAAAATGAGTACTTGGCGGTTACAGCACCGTTGTCCGTGTCTGAATTGTACCTAACAAACGTGCTGCAAGAATCATCCTAAGTGAATAGAGTTGCTGATGGTTGTGACGCCATGGATAAGAGCGCTATACGAGAGCAACTATTTAAAAAAAAAATTCAAATGTTACTATGTTAGGTTTGATGATTGTATTGTTAATTTGCTACAAGATTCTTGAAGAAACCGCAACCAACAAAAGATGACTGTAGAGAAGATTATGAGGAACAAATTACTGATTAGAGAAGTTAATTTTTTTCCATTAAAAAAAAAGTTCTTCAGTTATAATATATCGTCAAGCTCATAAGATAATAAGCTAAGTCATTTCAAGGACAGAGTAAGTTAATACTATAGTTAGATTTGGCCTGATGGCAGAGTGTATTTATAGATTTTAAACTGATCAACTGTCAAATATAATAATATATGTCAAACTGTTTTATGTTATACAACTTCTGACTGCTGAAATAAGCAGATAGGCCTATCTGCTGTTTACTCAAAACGACTAAAAATTAATCGGGCACTTATCTTATGAGCGTGACGATATGCTGCTACGTCCCTCTTTTGATAAATAAAATATTACAACATGAACAATATCATATATATACATACATATTAAAAAAAGTAACTACATTGCATTTTAGATATGTTCATTAGTTATCTCATAAAAACAAAAAGATAGTCTAGTATAAGAATGTCTATTTGATCAATTTAAAAAAAAAAAAAAAACGATCATGAAGTACAGTAGGCCTATACCAAAGTTTGTGTAAACATATACTGAAATTCATTTGACACCTGTGGAGTGAGAGGACTGCCAGGTTTTCAGAGACCAAATTAAGACATAAGATATTGAGAATGAAAGGAGTGTGGCTTGTTCAAATTTTGTTAGCAACATCTCAGTGATAAAGGGCATTCTAATCAATATCATAAATCTCTTTTATATAAATGATTTGCTAAGAAATGATCAGATTTAGTCTGTGAAACTTTATGATGATGATGTTATGAACATTTTCAATAAAGACGATTCCAGATCTTTGCAAAAAGTAACCTCGACTAGATAAAAATTGCAACTTACACGGGTAATTGTGAATTGGTTTTAATTTCTAATCAATACCATGAACACAAAATAAATAAAAGTATTATTGGTTGAATTTGAATGATGGATTACTGATGGAATGGGTGAGTGAGAATTGAGAAGTTTAAATTACACACAATATGAAAATAGTTTTATCATTTGAATATATATCATATCCAGCAACATGAATTCACCTATACATCAAATATATTTTTGCTATGTGATCAGATTCTAATTCATTCTATACATAAAACCACTGCCTAGAGATGATAATGAATTAACGAATTATTGACATTTCCTATATATATATGTAACAGTCTACAGCTTGAAGATATACTTTTTTTTTTAAATGACAGAATGGATTTAAATGTAATGAAAAATTGCTGCCAACCATGAAACACTGAACAAATGAGGACTAAAAAAAAAAGGAGCAAGGTTTTAAAAATCAAACCAAGGCTGCCATGAAGGAGATTTAAGAGACTAAAGCTTCAAGACAAAGTGAATAACGAAGCAAATAGTGATTGATTCGTACACATCACTTTATAAGGCAAACCAATGTATGTTGCATCCAATCCAATAATAAGCCAGCTAGACTTTCCTGCAGGATTTAAAAAGAAAAACTTCAAATTTCCATAGGACATCAGCTGGGCTAAGAAAATCAGAGATCAAGATGATGATCCTTTTTTTTTTTTCACAAAAAGAATGACAAATCACTTTACATCCATGAAAAAGCATAGGGTGAGTGAATAATTCTCTTAGAGTCTCGGAATGAAAAGATGTTTGTGGTAAAATGAGTTTGAATGAGATCAACTATCATTCATGATTTGTTCATCAATTCCATCGACCTCATGTATCAAAGCCCTTTCCAAAATAACGCGTCCTTCCTTATATCGTTGATTATCTTCCGTGGCAAATTCGTAAATCCATCCCAGTTTGGCATTGCAGTATTTGCATGACACATCTCTCACCATATGGCGACCTGTAAGCATGACGCGGTCCTGGACTTCACTATATTGAAGATTAACCACTCTGTTGAAGAGGAATGCTCGCCCAGTTGCTCCTGCAAAAAACGACATTAAAGTTGATTATTTTAGACACTCAGAAACTTTATGGCTTGTTAACATTTGAGGTCCTATTCAAATCTGCAAGATAAAATGACTAAAAATTATCGATGTCTTTGAGAGTCCAAGTCAAGTTTAGAGTCATTCAGCGTCTTGTTTAGAATGGAAGAAGCATTTTTGATGTGTGCGTGAAATGAGGATATCTGTACATAAAAGTAGGAGGCTCATTATTTTATAAGTATGTCTTCCAGGCTTGTTATGCAAACAAGCACTAATACTCTTCCCTATTAGTGAGGGCAATATTGAAAATGCCTGTGAAATTATTAAAAATTAACTCTGCCCTCATAGTGGGGCAAAGTTGAAATATCTCTGAAAAGAGTAGAAATGATCTCTGCCCTATTAGCCAGGGCAACATTACAATTACCTCTATGAAATGAATAGAAATTACATCCGCCCTATTAACGAGGGCAATGTTGTAATTACCTGTGATACAAGTAGAAATTATCTCTGCCCTATTATTGAGGGCAACATTGTAATTACCTGTGAAACGAGTAGAAATTGTCTCTGCCCTATTATCGAGGGCAACATTGTAATAACCTGTGAAATGAGTAGAAATTATCTCTGCCCTATTAGTATTACCGAGGGCAACATTGTAATTACCTGTGAAATGAGTAGAAATTATCTCTGCCCTGTTAGCAAGGGCAACATTGTAATTACCTGTGAAACGAGTAGAAATTATCTCCGCCCTATTAAAGAGGGCAACATTGCTATTACCTGTGAAATGAGTAGAAATTATTTCTACTATATTATTGAGGACAACGTTGTAATTACCTGTGAAATGAG
Organism: Aegires albopunctatus; assembly: GCA_032466395.1. Taxonomy (NCBI): domain Eukaryota; kingdom Metazoa; phylum Mollusca; class Gastropoda; order Nudibranchia; family Aegiretidae; genus Aegires; species Aegires albopunctatus. Next base: position 6,989 of record JASKDV010186776.1, read on the forward strand.
TAGAAATTATCTCTACTATATTATTGAGGGCAACATTGTAATTACCTGTAAAACGAGAAGAAATTATCTCTGCCCTATTACCGAAGGCAACATTGCAATTACTTCTATGAAACGAGTAGAAATTATATCCACCCTATTAACAAGGGCAACATTGCTATTACCTGTGAAACGAGTAGAAATTAACTCTGCCCTATTAGTGAGGGCAATATTGCAGGTTCCACAAGTGAACAGGCGTGCTCCACCAATGTGCTGTAAAAATATACGACCCATTTTCTATCAATCTGGAATGGTAAAAAAAATTGAAATCGCTGTAAACAAATCATTTTGGCAATCATTATTTGTCAATGTTACAAACAGAATGGTCAAAATCACAAAGTTACTGTCTCTTATTGCTGGAGTTTCACACTTGGGGTTGCCGATTCAAATATTTCTTTTCTTCTGAACTTTTGTGAAGGCACGCGGGAACACACTCAATGATACAAAGAGCAGAATCAGGAGAAACATTTCAGGGGAAGTTGAGATCATTCTCAAAATATTGTCCGTTTTTTTTTCCAAATCGATGCAAAGTCTTGGTTTCTCATACAGAAATTCCATCACCTACCAATCTGAGTTTTATGGAGATTTAATGACAAAATAAAATAAGATAAGAAAGTCCGTTAATTTACAGAGAAACAGCAGCCCTGCACACCAATAATTCTAGACTGAATTTAAGTTAACAACAAGAAGGGCTCCAGCAGACATAAAGAGACATTCTGCATTTTGGGTAAAAATGGCAGAGCTAGTCCGGATTGATCACAATGCAAATAATAACCTTCTTTGAAACAAACATTTGCCACTTGCTTTAAGTGCCAAGGAACCTTATAAATTTCTTGTGTAATACTGAGAGTTGTTTCGCTCTATAATCAGTAGAAATATTAACCTGCTTCAAAACTCCCAAGTCCATCAAACAGACCAATTATCAATATATTTTCTCTGCTTCACGCAAAGCAATAAATCGGAAACATATAATGAAATGATCTTTTTATCCATACATCTTGATCATGTAGAGCTACATTGTGTTTGTTAGCACGTTCACTTAAATGAGCACTTCTGGTTGATCTTCATACTATACTCTTCAATGGTGATGTCAAACAACGACAAAAAACAAAACAAATATATACAAATCAATTGACAATTAACACCCACGATTCTCAAAAGGATAAAAACTCTGTCTAGTAGACTAGTCATTGTCTAGATCTAACTGTGATAATTTGGGATCCCCGGTTAACAATAGGCCTAGTTACCATCAGTAAATAATCAGGGGATTAATCCTATAGAGCAGATTTATCAAATAGAGCTGGCTTCCAGCCTATTCAACATTACCAATCGCTCTATGAAATAGATTCTAAATGTACACCAGAGTGTGGTAGGCCTAGCCTCTAGACTAGATCTCATCTAGATCTAGGTCTTTTAGATTCTTATTCTAGATCAAGACATGAATAACATGACATAGAATTCATAGATCTAGGCTCTAGAATTTGATCTAGATTATCTAGATCCAGATCTAGATGATCTAGATCTAGATCTAGATCTAGATCTAGATCTAGTTTTTCTAGATCTAAATTCTTGCTCTACATTGTTTACTGTGGTTTTAGCATTTATATCTCTAGATATCTAGATTAGCTCTAGATCTAGAGTCTAGATCTAGATTCTAGATATCTAGATATCTAGATCTAGATCTAGATCTATATCTAGATATCTAGATTCTAGATCTACATCATTTAGTTCAGGAATCTAAACGGTAGAAGTGGATAATTATGATTGTACCATGAATTTGAAGTTGTAGATCTAGATCTAGATCTAGATATCTAGATCTAGAATCTAGTTCTTTTCAACTTTTAAACAAAATTACAATCCATTTATGCATCCGCTAAGTAAAAAGAAAAACTAGATTTAGATTCTAGATCTAGATCTAGATCTAAATCACAAGAAGGTGCTCTCGTTTTCTAAAACTGAATAGATTCTAAATTTAGAATTCACCTGTCGAGTAAAGTTACCATAGTAAATCTCTCATAACATTGATATGAACCAAGGAAATAAAATGTCATCTTATTCACTCAACGGTTTGAAACTAAAATAATATGCCCTTTCAGTGAATACATTATCAGACATAATCCACGACCTGGGGTCCATTTTTTCCCTTTAACTCTCACCTTTAGCTCTAGATCTAAAATAGATCTATCTTGTCACCACTAGTGCAACCTAGATCTGGGGCAGGGAAGAAAGCCAAACGAATTTCGCCTCTGGGAGCAGCGAGCAAGTCGCTCGAGTGCTACACTAAACGCGATTCAAATTTCTTTTACTTTTCTTTTTTGGCAGTTTTAAAACCTCTTTATTGATATGATTAGCTTTAATACGTTGTTTGATGATATTATAATTGAAAATTTGACGCAAAATAATATCCTCAATGAAATATTATTATCCAGCTGACAATCACAACAAAGCCATCCAAAACATAACTTGACGTCAGCATAGTATGGCCTTGAGAGTTCAAAGGGTCAAAGGTTAAGGCGGGGTTTGCGCACGCTCAAAACCATTTTACAACACATTTCCGGTTCATATCTAGAGAGGGGATTGAAATAGCAGGGCCGACAGTCATCATCATCAGCGACTGATTCACGGAATCGGGAAGAAGTGAATTTCTAAGTTTACTTCAAATAAGCTTTATAGCATTCTAAATTACCACCATGTTGCGGTGGCTTTCTGATGATACCAAGCGGCGGAAAGAGCCCGAGGTGTTCAACAGTGTTGTGGAAGGGTTGAAGAAAGTATACAAAAATAAGCTGCTGCCTCTTGAGGAAGCTTACAAATTTCATGATTTTCATTCCCCTATGCTTGATGAACCCGACTTCGACGCAAAACCTATGATACTTTTAATTGGACAGTATTCAACAGGTAAAACAACCTTTATTCGTTATCTTCTTGAGCAAAATTTTCCTGGGATGTGTATTGGTCCAGAACCAACTACAGATTGTTTCACATCTGTCATGGGAACGGAATCAGAATCAAACAAGTATGGTCTAATACCTGGTAATGCTCTCGTTGTTGATACAAAGAAACAGTTTCGATCTCTTGCTAGTTTCGGAAACGCATTTTTAAATAGATTTCAATGTTCATATATGAAAAATCCAGTGCTAGATAGCATTACCATCGTGGATACACCTGGAATTTTGTCGGGTGAGAAGCAGCAAGTTGCCCGTGGATACAACTTTACTGGTGTTTTAGAATGGTTTGCTGAGAGAGTTGACAGGATTATCTTGTTGTTTGATGCACATAAATTAGACGTTTCGGATGAATTTCGAAGAGCCATTGAAGCTATTCATGGGCACGATGACAAAGTTCGTATCGTTTTAAATAAAGCTGATATGATTGACCATCAACAACTAATGAGAGTGTACGGTGCCCTTATGTGGTCTTTAGGAAAAATATTGAATACTCCTGAAGTTGCCCGAGTTTACATGGGATCATTTTGGGATCAACCACTCCAGTTTGATATGAACAGAAGGCTTTTCGAATTAGAAGAACAGGATTTATTTAGAGATCTCCGAATGTTACCAAGGAACGCGGCTCTGAGGAAGTTAAATGACCTTATTAAAAGAGCAAGATTAGCCAAGGTAGGCTCGTGTTTCAGTTTGTGTGTATAATACACACTAGTTTAAATATCATCAATGTCTGCTTCAGGTAGATAGATACAAGCAATATGTCATAAAGGTTTTTATTCATATTCAAGGCCTCTATTATTATCATTTTTTTAAAATCTCTTCAATTGACTTACTTGACATAGAGGGCCTTATGATTTTAGCTCTGTTGATTACTGACTGAAACTTCACATTGACTCTAATCTATGTTCAGTTTTCTATGGTTTCCTTTTTCCTTCTCTCTTGACGTTGCACCATGATGGTTTGATTAACCGTTTTCATGCTCTAATTTTTAAATTGTAAGGCAATCTTAGTTAATGGAATTTATTCTGTTGAATATGCAATCTTAGTTACTCATATAATGGAATTTATTCTGTTGAATATTTTTTCCTTACCCTTCCGAAGCCTTCATCTTCTTTCTCGTTTGGTTTTTTCTTCGTTACTCACTTAAAAAAAAAAAAATTCATGATATCTTTATCTTGTTTACATTTCTTTGATGAATACAATTGTGTCATCATAAACAAAACCATAGTCAAACCATAGTCATTCACTGAAACTAATGAAATCTGGGTCATTGGGTACACATGTTCATATTGCGCTTCATTTGACGTGGGCCTATGTAGTTGGTGCCTTGGTAATCATGGTCTTCATGCGATGAAGAGGCTAGACCTTGAATTCCTGCTGCCGCTTTTTCTAACACGAGTCCTGGGGATATTCTATTCTCCTAGCATCCATTTTCTTCACTGCGCTCAGGTGTAAAACAGGTGTGCCTGGTATGGGCAACAAATAAATCTGTTGTCCATTTGCCAATGCTGACAATCGGCTAATCTGCCATGTGTGCTCCCTATGTGTGCTCCCTAAAGAGTTGAGAAGATAGCTAGCACCAGCTTTTAGCCGGTAGAAGTTATTCTTTTTCAAGGAATAATGGCTGAGACTTTAAATTAGGTCAACTTAGTGGGAGTGGATTGTATGTTTTGTTTAATCTGCTATGTCATCAGTCACACATACACCCGCAAATACACATTTTCTACGGAATCGCTAATTTGATCATGAAAAGTAAAGTCCTCTCTTTTTTTCAAAGAAGATTTTCATACGTCCATGGACATAAAGAACAATAACTCTATCAAATGCCGTAGAAATAGAGCTGTTACAACGTTTTTTAAGAGAAGTTAAATGTTTTTGCAAGCTCAGCTCTTTTATTACCCTTCTCCAGTTATATCAATTAACTCTCTCTCTCTCTCTCTCTCTCTCTCTCTCTCTCTCTCTCTCTCTCTCTCTCTCTCTCTCTCTCTATCTCT
>JASKDV010186787.1:0-11962 GCA_032466395.1 Aegires albopunctatus
TCTCTCTCTGTCTCTCTCTCTCTCTCTCTCTCTCTCTCTCTCTCTCTCTCTCTCTCTCTCTCTCTCTCTCTCACACAAAGGCTTACAGACACACAATTACGATATGGTACCAGTCCTAAAATCATACTGGTTTTGTTATGATGACCCAAGTAAGAATAAACTCAAAATATAGTAGTTTACTCATTGCGAAGAAGGACATACATTTCTGTTATTTCATCCATATATATTGTTAGGATCAGTTTAAAAATATACTTTCAATACTGAACTTCAAATGTACCTTAATCGTTATGTTAAGAGAAATTGTTAAAATTCCTTTATTAATGTAATAACAGGAACTATCCCATTGGAAACAGGAAAAAATTCGCAATTTTAATGATACCAATACTGTTTCAATCTGTCGGTCCCAAATCCTAATAAAAATTATTGAATAAAATCAACATGAATTTTCTACGCTTGAATAAAAGAATAACGTAGTCTGTTTTCAAACACTTATAACTTCAAAAGGAAACATAGTAGAACAGTCATGTTTTCACACACATATAGAGCATAATTAGTACTACAAGCATTATTAGTAATGAACATTAAAAGTATATTACGGGGGATTAATGTAGGGAGAAAATTATGTTACAAAATCTGCATCGCCAACAGCATTATTATTAAATGACTGTAACGCCTTAAACAGGAGACTAGAAGATAGCTGTAGGGACTTGACAGGTGGGCGTGGTAGGCGTGCCAGCTTGATTTATAGTTATAGAGGTCAAAACTCAAATGCCGTATTTGGGGTTTTTTTTGTGTGCGCCATGTGTACCAGATTCAATTGTGATGATGTCTGTTGATATCGTCTGATTGAGTAAAGGTTAATTAACAATATTTTATGACTTTATTTTTAGCTCAACAAATCCAGCATATCCCTGTAGACCTCGGCTCATCTATACAGAGTTGCACTGTTTGTGACCCCCATGTGATTGTGATGGGAGCAGAAGGAAACATCATGATGTTTGTTCTTAAAGAAGATCAGCTTATGGATGGAGCTAGACTGTCTGCTTCAAAAACATCCATTTCTCAGGTAAAATGATAAGGAATTAACCTTGTTTATCTTGTGATAATGAGATTCAAAACAAGGTATTGACATCAGCTTGCATTCAACACAAAATGTCAAACAAAATTGATAAGGGTGATGGGAACATTCCTCGAAAAGGATCACATCGAATTAAGTAGATTTCTACTTGCCTACATCCAACTATTGTTCTCATTAGGTAAGGAGTCAGCCAGAAAGAAGAAAAAAATCAGTCAGCACATTTCTTCTTTACTTCGCTTTTGTTTTGTTTTGTATTCTATTTTTTCACATTTTATTTTGTAATGGACCCTGAAAGTGATGCGGAGAGGGACAATGAGTCCGACATTGATTTTGACGAGGAGGAGGACGCAATTCTAATGGCAGAAATAGATCCCACTCAGGTGAGTTTTCGATTGAACTGGCCTAGCCTGCTAAGCCTAGCCATGAAAAGTCTCTATGGTAAAGTGATCAGATAAAGTTTTTGACTAGTCTCATGTGTGTAGGCATTATCCATTATAAGAAGATCTAAATAATGATGCCTCTGTTTGTTTGTTATTTCTTTTTAGCAATATTTTGCCCTTTGTAACTTTGCAGTCTGGTTGTTTGAGGTAGACTGGGTTCGTGTAGTGAGATTGAATGATGATAGTATTGATAAAAGACACATGGCATTATTATCACTGATGTTTGAGAATAGTCTATAACTTTGTTGATTATTGAAAATATTTTAATTTAAAAGGTGTGATAATTAACAATGTAGATCTAGTTTTAGTAACTGAAAATGAAATTGTTTTTTTATGACGTGTGAGTATTAATTTTTTACCGCTCTTCTTCCTGTTACTTCCTAGGATGATGACTCTCCACGCACACCGCCTGTTGTTGAAGATGATCAATGGACTTGGACCGAGCAAGCCACCAACGTCACTGTTGAAGATTTCCATCTTCAACCTGGGCCCCAGCACAATTTACCTACGGATGCTTACCCACTGGACTGCTTCTGGCTGATGTTTCCTCTAGCCTTGCTAGAAATCATGGTTGTAGAGACCAATAGGCATGCGGCGCAAGTGATCGCCAATGCATCATGCCCTGGATGGTATCCAACTACTATAAACGAAATTAAAGCATTTATAGCCATCAACATTATCCTTGGCATCAATAAAAAAAGCCAGCTGTGGTGTTCTTGGAGTTTGGCGATCCACGGATCAAGTCGGTGATGACAATAGCCCACTTCAAGAACCTCAGCAGGTTTTTTCACTGTCATGATACGAGCCAGCAGCCTCAACATTATCAGTGCGACAGCGAACAACTTTACACAGCACTACCAACGATTCACAAGAAGTCAGTGTGGATGAGTGTATGGTTGGATTCAAAGGACAGTTGTCTTTCAAGCAGTATATATGCCGAAAAAACCAACTACGTGGGGTGTGAAGCTGTGGAAGATCTGCGATGCAGCAACTAGATACTGTCCTGGCTATGACGTATATACAGGAAGACTGGGACGCAGAGATCCACGTCAGCCTCTGGGGTATGAAGTCGTCGACGTCCTCTGTTCCCCCCATTATGACTTCGGCCACCATGTGTACATGGACAGGTTTTTTAGTTCTGTGAAAATTGCTGAGCATCTGCTCCAGAACAAAACATACTTGTGTGGCACCATCATGACAAATAGAAAGGGACTGCCAACTGCCATTTAAAAAAAACTAAAGTGTCACGGAGAAAAAGTGGAGAGTTAAAAGGGCAATCTGGTGGCCACTGCCTATCCTGATAAGCAGACAGTCGTCATGCTCTCCACAAATCAGACCATGGGAGCCACATCCGAGAATGGGAAGCCAGCAGGTGTTGCCTCCTACAATAAATTTATGGGTGGTGTGGACAAACTCGACCAACATTTGTCCTACTACACTGTCGGCAGGAAAGGAAGGAAATGGTGGCGATATATTGTCTGGCATCTCATCAACCTTTCCATTGTGAATGCCTTTTTACTTTGGAAGCAGGTCACACATTCCTTCAATGTTAATCGAGGATATGGTCACCACATGTTCCGCTCGGATGTGGCAGAAGGCCTGAGAAATGGTTTTTCCTCACTGCCAGGCCGACCTGTGACTGCACAAGCAGCTGTGCCAGCTGCAACTAATAGGCATCACACCCTAGTAACAGTGGAAGGCAGGAAAAAAACTTGTATCAACTGCTCAATGAATGGGAAAAAAACTTGTATCAACTGCTCAATGAATGGGAAAAAAACTCCATCTGGTTGGACAGTGATGTCCACATGGATGTGTAAATTTTGTGGTGTGGTTTTATGCAAAAAACAATGTTTCGGACAATACCATGACTTTAGCGTCGTCATAGGTGGGAACTGATTAGATCTACATCAGTAGCCTGTATATAGAATGAACTTTTAACTTAAACTTTTTAAAAGTCTCATGGACATGGAATTTGTGTTGTATTTTACTTTTAGTTAATTTTCACATATGAATGTAGATTTTTGGACTCGGTGACTCAGTTGGGTTTTTTATTGTGACTTGTGGTGGATTCTCTTTTCCAACTTTATTTCCTTTTTAATTTCAAATTTGATAGGCCTATTTTGATTCCCTGTAATAAATGTGTTCTATTACTTATATAAGGTGGGTTTTAAGTTAATGTGATTCTGTCAATCATTGTTCTATGTTTGTTTATCTTTCAACCGCTCTTGCTAAAGCTGAAAATCTATATCTAACACTTAATTTTTTAAATTTTAGTTTGATAGCATACACAAAAATATCTCCTTAACATATTCAGTGAGTATTTTTGTACATTCCTTCCAAATTTGGACCCATAATAATCAGAAATGAGCAGTCTACGGGTCTTTTAGTCTCCCCACCCCTAAACTAGCCATTATGGCTGACAAAATGTAAACACGGCAGGTTGACCCTCCTTACAGGAAGTTGAAGCCTCACCTTGGCCCCAGTGGACCTAAATTTGAACTGCAAAGGGTTAATTGAGTGGTAAAATTTCACCCTTTTGTAACTATTGACAGGGGGTAAATCCCCATGTGACCATGCATTTCTGCCTGGTTGTCTATGAAACAACACTTCACAAAGTATGACTATATCAAATAGTGATACTATTTTTCAATTGAGAATAAAGCTTAAAACTTCATAGATAATGTGCAAAAACATCCAACAACCCAATAATGACAACACAATTATAATTTTAGAAAACCAATCTTAAAAATATAAAGAAATTACAACAAAATAAAACTATGCTATTGCTGAATAGGATTAATTCAACAGATGTTCACAAATGCAGTTTTCCTATCTCATTTTCTGTCTTTTAATAAATGGCATTATGGCCTTAATACCTTTACAAAAACGAGAATAAATATCTGCACTATCTTTCTTTTTCTGCTTAAAAAAACTTTTTCCTTTCAAAAATTGGGTCACACTTAGAGATACTCACCACATATGCAAAAGCTTATTGACGGCTTGTTTGGCCTGTAGATGTCCCAAGGCAAGGCATCCAGCTTCACGTACTAATCTGTCTTTGTCATTCAGAGTCTTCATGAGAAACTTGATGGTTACTGGATCTTTGGCCTCTGTTCTAGCCAAAGAAATCGTTGCCACAGCGCGTACATTGGCATCTTCATCCGTCAGCAAATCTCTTAGGGCATCAATGACTGCTGCACTTCGGAATTTACCTGTGAAAAGAAAGTGAGAGACCCTCCCTGATGAAGCAATGATTCCTCAAAATATATAATAGATTAAGGCTCATCAATTCAGCTGGATAATTTCAAAGTGGATAAAAAATAATAAGCTCTCCAACATCCTTCTTATTTTGATAAGTACCAGGGCAAAGACTTGGAGAAGCTCATTCAAAGCCGTCGTATGGCCAGAACAACATGATCCCAACCGAGGAAGACAAACTTCAATGTTAGTAGCTGATAGGATGTGGTAGCAACCCTAATCTCTTTAACAATAAAAAAGACTTAGTTCTCTCTTTTATATTTTGGCATTGTCCAAATATCTATTACAACACAAATGTATGGTGGCATAGGAAAACTATTCACATTGGTCAAAACCAAGATGTTTTTTATCAATGCGTTTTATTGATCAATTCATTCTTGCTTTTCATGTTATGTTGACATCTTAAATGATCGCAGAGAATTGACTTCTATAAAATACCTAGTCAGCATGCAAAACTTAGAAAATGGCATCTAGAGTTTGGTTTTCAATAACAATGTTGGTGGCCCATGAAAGTTATTCAACAAAACAAAAAATTTAGACATGAAATTTGAGAAAAATATTTGAATACCAGAATCATAAGAAGTTGTAAAACCTGATAAGCGAAAAAAACAGAATTTTGTTAAAATATCTGAAAAGCAACTTTGTAAGTCCATATCTCAAAAGAAGCCCGAGCGACATGGGAAGGGTTTTCAACCTATACCACCATACAGATATTACCAAATCAACAACTATATCATATTCCTATATAAATTCCAAAAGCACAAAAGAACATGCAGTACATTACCTAGATTTTCAATGGCTTCAACCCTGACAGATGAATCCATATCAAACACCTTGCCCATGGCCAGGCTTTCACTGGCCTGCTCCTTGACCCTGTCCCACAATGGCTGGTATTGACCATCTATGTTACAGAATGCTGAAAAACATCAAGATTCATGATAAATAAATTTGAAGAAAAACATCATTCCTTTGAGGGCTAATGTAGATGATGGTATGATAGAGTTTCATTTCTCTCTCAACAATTCCAAACATGGAATTTCGATCACCGATGGTTGATGCCATGCCCCCTTTATGCCAAGGCCTGAATTAAGTACTGTTTTATAAATTTTGAAGTCTTTGTGGTGTGTTTATAGATTTGCCCAAATAATGCATTTTTATAAAAATAACACTTGCATAAAAAATATAATAAGGGATCTAGCTTGAGTCATTTCTGTCTGCCTTCTTGAATTTCTGATAACATCAATTTATATAGCTCCACTTTTGACCTTCAGTTGATGGAATTTGTACCTTAAATGTCATTACATCTTTATACTACATGACATACATGACATTATTGACATAATCTAAAGAAATTATCAATATAAATTAAAATCAAAGCTTAAATCATTTTATTTTAATTGCTAATTAATTGCAGAATGTGGAGACTGGAGTGATAGCAGTTGTTGCTGTAAGAATGCTAAAATGAATATGGAAATGTTGTGAAAGCAACATTGAAAACTATGATAGCAAAACATGCTTACCCATGACATTAAATTTGTAGACTATTTCTTTGTCATCAATTTCTTCCACCTCCATCTCACGTTTAAGAATCCCCAAAAGCCATTTCTCCTCATCGTCATTCAACAGATTCTCCAAAAGCTCTGCATAGACAGATTTGAAAATCTGTGCAAACCTGCAAAGTGAGAAAATACATGATAGTACATAGGCAATCTATTGTTCCACAATTAGGATAGTTTACTTTTCTGTCACATGAATGAAATCAAAAGAACATGGAAAAAAAAAAAAGAAAAAATATTGTGGATGGAAGGATTCAAGAGATTCACTGATTCTATAGAATACTTCCTTTCCAGATCTTCAGATAGATTGCAGATAAAGGCCTCGCTTTTAACACCAAACATGACAATTTAACTTCAGACATGTTTACCTTGACAAGTGGCTTTCATGGAGTCTTATCAAAAATTTTAGGGTAATTTTTGAAAAAACTAAAGAGAATGAAAATGTAGGTCAATCAAAGCCCTATAACTATAATGCTATTTTTATGGAGGTAAGATGAAATAAAGTATGCACCTACACTGTGTGAGATGCGTAATAGCAGTTAAAATCTTCACCAGTTTACAATCAGTAGTCTAAACAAATACTCAGGTAGTTTTCATTTGGCCAATTCAATTCTGTCCAATGCTGAGGTCTAACAGATCTTTACTAATTTCAAGCATAAAGTGGTATGAAAACTGAAAGCTATTCCTTTGCGGTTATGGTGATTGTAGCAACACTAATGGAATCAGATAGCAGGTTTTCACCAATCTACTACTAGTAAACAGATTATAGTTAGGGTTCTCTCTGTTTCAATTGGTAAACCACTCCTTCTTGCAGATGAATTAGTGAAGAATTTAATAACATCATGAAGATTCAAAATGAAGAAAGAACTTTATTAAATCTCTGTAGTACAAGCACAATCGTTCTTCACATAAATCTTTGAAAATCAAAGATCTATCTCTAGTGTATTCACAATCCACGATTTAACTAGATGTAGCACTATCCACGTTCAAAACTGAATTCACTAGCATACGACTTGTTCACAATGTCATTTCGAAACTAAAAAATTACTTAACTTATAAAAATCACACCTTTATATAATCCTCAATATTTCTACAAGCCTTTCATTTCTAGAATCATATGGAAAATTTGAGATAGAACTAGTATATTATTCTAGAAACACTACTTGTATGACATAACAAGCTTTGCCTCCCATTCATAACAACTATGTTACATCCTAAACACACTTCTACATGCAGCCAATTGGCTTGCAAGGCTCACTTTGCTTACAATAATACAAGGCATGCTTGCTTACAATACATTCTCTCTCTCTATTTAATTCTCCTTTTCTCTCTCTCAATCAATGAATGGATTGAAACTTTATAAATGGAGACAGAAATCTGTTAATTAATCCAGATATAGATTTAGGTATTCAGGCCCAGATACTTCCAGATATATAGGAATATATCTAGACCTTTTTTCTATAGAGCTTTGATGATGATTATGATAACAAAGATAAAGATGATGATGAGATGTCAACAAAGATGATGATGATTAAAAAGATTAGATGATGATGGTGACAATGACTGATGATGATTGATAATGATGATGATCTTAATCATAATGATCAAGAAAAATGGGTGCTAGCCAAGGCCTTTTTAATATTACAACACAAAACACAAACAAATGTTTGAAAAGCCCACACAGGTTTGTAATGAGGTAGAAAATGACCAGCCCTGAATCAGAAATACCTACACCAATTATGGTTTGGTTTTGTTTCGTTAATAAATATATAACAAATTTCATTGCACAATAGTGAAACTTTTTAAAACATCATGATAAACAAGCTAAAAATAGGTCATGATGCCTCGTAGCGAAGACAAGACCAACTGGGAATCGACAATCGATGCACAAACACATTAAATCCTACAGAAAGTCCTGAAAGTGTTGAATATGACCCATCCTAACCCATTCTAGGTATCATTAATAGTAAAAGCTGGTGATAAGAATACTTACTTGCTCCATTCTACTTCTTCTTTGCTTCCAACATTGTCCTTCCAAAACTGATCCACATCCAGAAACTCTAAACCAACTGTGCTTCCAGATCTTGGTGTTTTTATTCTGTGGTTGAGTTTATGACGCGTGTCCTGGCGTTCAAGAGGAGGCCTTTCTGTTGGAGGCAAATAAAATTGAAACATCCTCTATATCTCTTCATCATACTAAAAGCATTATCCTTAAAAAGAGAAAGTTTAGTTCAAAACATTAGTGAACAACATATGCCTATGGTGGATATATCATAAAGTAAAACTACTTCATCGTCTTTACCAAAGTCAGTAAATACCAATAGAAGTTGTTTTCGAGTCAAGAAGATTTGATATGACATTTATCTCAATGTCAAGCCTTTTCTTTTCAAAAGCATTTGAGTCTGAATCTGCCAATAGACAGGTACTTGCATTACACCCAACTGCAGTGAGTCAATTGTGTTTTAAGAGTCTTTATCAGGAACCAAACATCACAACTCTACTGGGAAGTGAACCAACAAGCCAGACATCTACAACTTAGACCATGATACTACTTTATCGACATCTTTTTTAAACCCCATATGTGAACACCAATAGTAGATGTAGAACACTATACATAGAAAAGATAAACATATTATCCCAATCAATTACCGTAATGATGTATATGTATTTCACACTAACAGATCGTTTCATACAAGAAAATGTTTATCTGGAACACTGCTTCATTGGAACATTTTCCCTGGAACAGTACTGTTCCAATTAACCAACCTTCACAGAACTAAAAAATAAAGAAGGACATAATTCAATAAGAAATTGGCAAGCTATCAAACAGCTACTCGATGTAAATCATGAAACGTGAACAAGAATTTAATACAAACTCTACAAAAATAAAGATGCAATGAAACTATGACATTTTTAGCAATACCCTTTGTCTCAATTTAAACACCTACAGCTGTTAAGAGACAGGAGTTGGTGTTATATAAATGATCTTCAATTTTATTAGCATTAATATATAACATGTCTTCCTATGGTGATCAGTACGTAAAGTCAAATTGAAATCACTTGAGACAAAAGGCTTGATGCAAAATGAGATGCCAGTCTTGTTACCATTCTCTACTAATACATGCTTAATATTATTAAAAAGTTAGTACAAAGTTATATACACAAGCAATCCTGCTGTTACTTACTATCAGTTTCCTTTCCTTCTTTTTTATCTTCTTTTTTCTCTTTTGGTGCTTCCTCTTTATGTTGATTAATGAGCTCATCTTTCAGTTTTTTCAGTAGAACCTGAAAGTTTTCATCGAACAAGTTGTCATCACGACCAAGCCAAGTCCACTCATACCTTGCCAGTTGTAGCTTCCTTTAAAAAACAAAAACAAATAGATAAATAAATTAATGATCGATATCTAAATATTAAACAACAGTTGAATGGAAAGAACTTAAAAAATTGGTGCTGTTAAGATTCTGCAATAACTTTTTCTTCTTTTAAAAAGATAAAACCAGAACAGTCTCACATATCTTTCCCCACTACGTTTAGAATGCTTCAGTTTCAATAAAATTGGAACAGTTTATTTCCTTTTCATTGAACATATTTCAAATTGCTGAATTGGATGAAAGCAGACCTTGAAAAAAATAATAAAACCCTGAAAAGGTATGGTTCCATTAGTAACAAACAAAAGGAAATGTTGATTGAAGATTCAAAAACAAAAACAAACAACCCACTGCAAATTTGGTAAAAACTTAAAATGTTTCATCCCTATGAGACCCATATTTTGTCCTTCTCTATTTGAAAATTATATCATCAACATAATATCAATAAAAAGATACAAGATGTTCATTGAAAACCAAAACTAAGAATTGACAAATTCTTACATGCCGGTGTCCATAAGGGGCCTCAATTCTGATTTTTCTTCCAATTGAACAGGAAAGATAGATCTATTGGACACATAAGCTAAAGCCAATTCATCTTGAACATATTTTGACTTGACTGATGTTGAGCTTAAAAGTGATAAAAACAGCTATGAAAGAAAGAAAAAATAAAACCTTAAAGATAAACAAACAAATTTTGCCTATTTCAAACGTATTGAAAGAAACAAAAATTATATAACTATAATTTATATAATTATTGTATGTACCAAGAAATTTTATGCCATCCAAGCAGGCAATATCTTTTGATGTGTAAAAGATTTACTCAAAATCAGTAAGTCTTGCATCTCTTTACATCTAGTTAGAAAGCACATTAGAGGACAAAGTAAATGAATGTCTGCCTCGTTATGTTACAATACAAATGAAATAATCCATTCCGGTGTTTCAGAGTCTGTTTACAAAAGCCAACATTTTAAGCGTGTATATATCTAATGTCCATGCTAATTGATTTATGATAAAAGTCAGCTTTTTAAATTTGACTACTTCATATGTAAATATGATTCAAATTTTACCTTACAATCAATGATTGCTTCCCCAATCTTACTGAGGAAATCAACACCTGCCTTCAGGCCAGACACATCTACCCATACGGATATTCCATTTTGTTCCAAAGCATCTGTGAAAAAAATAAAGGGTCAAACATTATTAACAATTATCTTCTTGATAATCAATATCTAATATTTATTACTTCTATTTTCTTATTTTTGTATGACATGCAATTCATAAAAATATGGATGAAATTTTTAATATCTGCAGTATTTTACTGTAAACCACACACAAAGGTTTTAATGAACAAATAAACTTACAAAATATAACTATTAATAGATGCTGAGCCTGTCTTCATTTTCAGTTATAATTAAAACAAATTATCTTATTTTACTTTTAATATAATGTAAACCCTACAGTCTATTGTTTTAATACCTTTACGCATCCTCTTAAGCTCAGGAAAATAATATAATTCATCATTGATTCACCTTTTAATTTTCCCATCATTTCTTTATCAGAATGGCTATAACTTATCATCAAATCCTTTTGTTTTTTGCTGTCTTTCCTTTGAGGAGAACCAGCAGGATGGGGAACAGGATGAGCTGATTCTTCATCACCTTTGGCACTTGACTGCTTTGGGATCATCTCAGGTGGAACAACACCAGACTTCATAGTTGGTGTTGTAGAAGTTGATGAGGAAGAGCTCCCTTGGGAACTACTCCGGCCTGGTGATGAAAAGAGAAAAATAAAGAAAATTCTATGTCACTTATAATCATTACTCACTGGCTTATCATCAACTACTTGCAAGGCATCCAACCCCGCAGCTATGGCTATAACTACAAAATGTGTTACTATCATCCCCTAACAGTAATGTAAAATGCATCATTGGAAAGGGCTTGAATGATGGTATGCTAAGTAAGCTGCTTCCTATATTGAGAGGAGTGACAGGCATATGAAAAAGACCAAATATGGCTATAATAAAAGTAATAAATAAATAATAAATAATACTTTTATTCATCCACAAGTGGAAATTTGTTTTACAATGGCATATATGTTATGAAATCAACTGTATATATACAACCATTAAATAATACAATAATAATTATACATAATAAAATGGCATTAAATAAATACAATAAATTTCACAACAAGTCATTGTTGGTCGCCGTAGTACAGCGCCCTGCTCCCCCCCGATTATAAAATCGGTACTCATTTATACA
>JASKDV010186798.1:0-11961 GCA_032466395.1 Aegires albopunctatus
GAAGAAGCTCCCGTTCCCTGGTCGCCTCTTACGACCCGCACATGGAGAAGCGTTGGCCCTATTCTTTACCCCCGGGATTTATTAGATTCTTTCCTAACATTCAATAAAAATGCACTTTACAACATGCAGTTTTATGTTTTATATACAATTGATAATGATGATAATGAAAGCAATAATACAGTTTTGGCAATAATAATAATAGCCAGCAATAAGTTAAAGTATCATGGGAATGACTAATAAAAGTTGCATATGATCAGTGCTATAAGCAGTTCCTTATGGGAATAATGAAAAACCAATGAAAAGCCAATAATAATAATATAATGATGATAACAATAACAACAAAAACAACAATGATGATAATACTAATAATATTATCAATAATAATAATAATAATAATAATAATAATCTGTGGTTTGCATCCAAACTCAGTATGTTTATTGAGTATAAAGAGAAACACAGCATGTTTATTGAGTATAAAGAGAAACACAGTAATTTTATTGAGTATAAAGAGAAACATACTGAGTTTTGGATGCAAACAGCAGTAATAATGATAATGATAATGTTGATGATGATAATAATAATAATAATAGTAATAATAATAATACATGTATCATGTCCTATCACATCGTTGGTATAATTCTCTAAACATGTTTGTCTGGTAACATTTATGAGTGACATAAGTGTAAAGAGAATTACACCAAAGATATGTAACTTTAGAGGAACAAAATATAGGCCAGGGTCTTTATCTTCCCCAGATAAATGAATCCACATTTTTATAATACAAATTTTCAAGATATAGCAACAATAGCGAATGGAAATGGTAATGATTCAATGTGTATAATTGTTAGATAACAAATTATTCTCAAAACATACCTAAGATTAGATTACTAAGTTAAACATAAAATATATATATTCTTGTACAAAAGTCTCATACCAATTATTTTTAAGGATCAGTGAAGCTTAAGCAGTAATCATAATGACATATTATATTGTTTATAAATTTTCTGTTGCATTGTTGTCTAATAACATTTTTAAATGCGTTTTCCTTTTTAAAATAATTCAAATTCAAATTGACACTAAATCAATCATGTAGAAAATTTCCATCAAGACTAACATTCAGTTAATTTCAGATAATATGACAAACGAAGTTAATATATTATCATGTAGAAAAATAAATAAATGTTGTCACAACCTATTTAAAAACATTCAAAATTACATTGCATACTGGTATTTCATTCTCATCACTTTGATAATTTACAAAGAGCTGCTCTCTGCAAAACACAAAATGCACAAAGTAGTGCTCTATATCATTATGATTTTTCAAAAGTACCTAACAGTAGTAATAGGCCTTCTCATTAAAATATCTTTCTTAGCAATGTATAAAAAGTATGTGTATATAACATTGGTTGAATTTCTTCTTCATGCATTACACAGTTTATGAAAATTCAATGACAAAGATAGGTAAATCATTAAGTCACGTGCAAAATGAAGTTCAGGTTCCATTTTCTCTCATACTTTGTACATTTCTATCGAATGATGGTATTCATGAGTATCAATGAAAAGTTGAGAAAATTTCCATTGCATTGACACCTGTTTTTAACCTGACAATAGTATGACACCAGAGATAATACATTTTGAAAATCGTTTTATAAATCCATGCTTTGCAAAACGTTCACATTGCTATTACTATGCTTCTGGATTAGTCATGGTTTTATCAATGATTATAACTTATTTTGAACAGGCTATCTCTATGTGTGACATTACAGATTGTTGCGTATTACATGAGGAAAACAAAATTTAAGCTGTTGAAAACCAAGAATTATGGTAAATAATAGTATGGGGTGGTATTGTTGAAGATCGCAAACGCGCCTATACGAGTGAATGGAAAACTTTGTGTACAACAAACTGTGTATTTTCCTTCCTAAATGACAACCAAAACATCGAAATTTCATGTACGAAAATGATCCCCTTAATAGGGCTCGATTAAAGCAAGCATTTCTTGCTGAGAATAATATTACAACTCTAGATTGACAACCGATAAGCCCAAAATTAAAGCCAATTAAGAACTTATGGGGTATGATAAAACTCCAGCTTAGAAACAATCAGCTTGAAGCTAATCTAGATGTTCTGCTTGATAAATTAACTGAAATTTGGGTCAGCATTCCCACTAATATGACGCTCAATCTCATACAATCAATGCCAAAGATACCGAAAGTTATGCGAGCTGCACAGCGTAACTACACAACGTACTAAGTAATTCTAAGACATCTTAACGTGTGAGTTTTTAAAACATATTCTTTGCTGCGATGTTTTTAAAAAAAAAAGACTTTTAGACTTCGTTTCACAGACTCATTTTGAAGTTAATGTAAATAAATAGGTATTAATTTGAAGTATAAATTATTCAGCTATGAAATGGTATAATGATAGTGTGATTTTGGCTTATGAGTATCAAAATAATGAAAGGTAAGCAACCTGAACTTTATTTTGGTGTGACTGAATAAGTAAAAGCAAACTTAATTTATAAATCCATTGACTTGGCTTCATGCACAATGTCTTATATATAAAATAAAATTCACCAAAGCATTTCCACATCTTAGAAATCATTATTCTAAGCTTCCTCTCAATAAATTTTAAACACATTACTACATTCTAAATAGATGATTTTTTATATAGATCTCATTCACTACTCCTTTCCTGCCCATTTCTTCAGCCTTATATTATCAGTATTATATACCACATTTAAAGCTCTGCTAGAGTAAGTGAAACAACACTAGTTGCATATTGGCAACGAGAGTCTCACTCTGATTGATACGTTACAAAATACCACCATGAATTTTATGTAAATGCCGATAACACTCATCTTCAGTTGTGGCTATCTTCAAACATATCCAGCAAAAATAAGTTCTGCAGCAGGTACAATGCATTTTTTGACAACCTTCAATCTTTTCAATGGGGCTTTTACAGCCAGGACATAATTTTCTTTTTGATGGATTTTTTGCAACCCAGGCTGTTAATTCTGATTCTGCCTGAGCTCCACTTTTTGCCATTTGACAAGTCATCCCTGCATGGAAAGCTATGTGGCATGTTGTACAAATACTAGCAAAGCACAGAGGGCAATTAAATTCATGACCATCTGCATCTACTGTGACTTCGTAAACAACTGGGCAATTTGGGGTAAGGCAGAACTTATATTTGTCCTTATTCTCTAAAACAAATGCATTCACAGACATGGAAATCAGCTTGTCCTCTCTGATCCATTTCTTTGCCAGAGCAAACTTTATATTCCTCCAAACAAAATATGAACCACAGTCATCTTTGGCACACTTCAAGGGGAAATCTTTATTGTCCACTGCATATGACATCTGGTGTTGCAGACAGTCTAAGCAGTAGGCATGGCCACAGACTTCAAGGCGAAAAAGAGCCTCTTTCTTTTCAACAGGACACATACAAACGATACAATCAGGAAGACTTGTCTCCTTTTCCAATCCCATATTCTTCCGAGCTTCTTTTTCTAAAGCTGCTATATTTTGGCATGCTTTTTCCACATTTATTTTAGATCCAATGACTTGAAGACTGTGCTTCTTCCAATCGACACTAACTGATTGAAGTTTGAATTCCTTTGCAAGACCATCAAGAAGGGAGCCATATTTACACATTATCAACTTCATCAAACCAGGTGGTTTGTCATAACCTTTCAATAGAACTAGTCCTTGTTCACTTCCTTCAATCTGTGTCAAGTAGGAGTTGATATCTTGTTGAGTCTTACTAATTTTTGACTCAATGCCATGCAAATGTATTTTACCACTTCTAAAATCTGTTATGATGACACAGCCATTGTCTTTCTCTACTTTATGTAAATGCTCCTGGCCAACTTTATTGAGTAAACAGCTCAAAAGTGCACTATTCGAACAATCAATAATTTCTCCTTCCAATTCTTTACACAGCAAATCTCTTGCTTCTACAATGTCAGCAGGCTTAGACGATTTTATTTCAATTGCAAAATCTTTTTTTAAGGTTTTCCAGGATAATTCTGTTGATCTATATGTAGCCAGGCCAGAAAACAATTCTTTGAACCTTTCTTCACAAGGAGCCTTCAGTTTTTTTGGCACATGGACAATTGTTTTCAGAAAAATGCTCACCTCAACAGGGCGGTTATCAATGAAAAGTTTGTGTCCCATTCTCCTACACACTTCATATCCTCTTACAGGATCAGTGAAGCTTAGAAAGCAAACATAGTTAATGCTTCCATTTTTTGGCTTTAACATACTGATCTTAAAGCCGTCCTCTTTCATATATTTTTTAACAAAGTATGAAATGCAGTTTACTTTAGTATTCAAATCCTCTTCTGATGCTTCAACAAATTCCCTGGATACTGATACTTCTAAGTCTTTTTTACTAAGATTTAAGTTATCCATCAAATGGTCTACTTTGTCTTTCACTTCATTTTCTTTTAAAGAACCTGTGTTAAAAATCACAAGATCTCCCTTCTTTCCTAATTTTATTTCACAAGGACGACCTAATGCCCAAATGGTGCTTCCCAAAAGCAATGGATGATGAACTGGGGAACATTTTATAAAAGCAGTTCCCTTACCTTTAATGGGTCGACGAATCCAAGTCATTTTTGCTTCAAACATGTTTTTCACATTTTTGGCATGTTTATCTAACTTCAACATTCCGGCATAAAATTTATCATTTTTTGTTGCATCAACAGCAGATATAGCTTCTGCAACTGAACTAAAACGTACAAAGCCCCATGGATCATGACTTTTAAATTGTATAATTTCTTTAATTTCTCCAAATTCCTCAAATTTTGATAGGATTTCTGACTCCGTGACTGTTGACTTGATTCTCTTGATCAAAACTTTGTCACTTTGATCTGGCATAAATATGTTCTTCACACAGCCTCCTTTTCCAATTACCACACGAGTCCCCGATGAGACTATGGATTCTTTCTTGCTCAAACTAATCTCAAAATCTTCTGCCAATAATTTTTGAGTTGTTGCTGATTTTATTTCATTGAGTTTGTCAAGAGCACATTGCTTCATAGAGAATGGCGAATGAATATCCAAAGTACCAAGGTCTCTTCTGACTTCTAAAATGGATCTTAGTAAACCACTGTTCAAAAATGCTTCTTCTAAAACTTGCAGATTTGAAAAACAGGGACCTACCACAGCACGAAAGATGGCAGGCCCCATTTCTTCATGATGCACACACACAAATTTATTCTGCTTAGCTTTCATGATATCAATATTGAGCTTTTGATTTTTAACATGCTCAAGCAACCATTCCTCTTCCACCACTGTGATACCTTTAATAAACTCTTTGGATGTTCTGATCAAATTAGTATAGACAAGCCATTCTGGTTGCAAATTCAATGCCATAAGAATGCTTGAGGGATGCACATGAACTTGGCGCTCAGAAATAAGAGAAAAATATCCAGCCCTGGAAACATCTGAGAAGTTGGAGATTGAATGTGCATGGGCTTTGAATAGAATTTTTCTTAATTCATCCATGTCTTCTGTTTTTGAAGAGAAATTTTGTCTCATTTCAATTCCTAAATCTCTTGATAACATGGTTTTCACATCTTTAATACTTTGACGAACAAAGTTGATGCACTTACTGTTGATGCAATGAGACTGACACCAAGTTTTCTTTTTATCATCTGGAACATCACTCCATGCTTTAAATACTTGTAACCAGGTAAAAGTATCTCCATATTTAGAACCAAAATCAACTTTGCTCTTGGCAACAACCTGGGCCTCAGTTTCACTGAAACCTCTGTAAAATAAGTCACTCCCACTACTTAATACTGAAGCTAGCACAACAGCATCAAAGAGTAAATCCATTTTATTTGCCTCATAAACCATATAACCCAATTTAGGATCAAAGGGAAGTTTTGAGATCCATTTTCCAATATCTGTTATTTGGTTGTCAACAATAGCACCAAGGTATTCCAATGTCTCAATGGCAGAATTTAGCGCATCTTCACTGGGTGCTTGAACAAAGTCATAGGATTTTATATCAACTCCAAGCTCTGAGAGTTTTAGAGCAGCCTGACCAAGATGTACACGAAGAATTTCAGGGTCATTTATACTATCCATGGCCTCAAAACCATCTTCAGAATAAAGGCGGTAGCACTTGCCACTTGCAGTGCGACCAGCACGTCCCTTTCGCTGGTTGGCTGAACTTTTGCTTATTGCATGAATTCCCAGCTGATTCATATTCCTTCTTGGATCATACTTCATTTCCTTAGCAACACCAGAGTCGATGACGTGTTTTATACCATCAATAGTAATGGATGTTTCAGCACAATTAGTTGCAAAAACTATTTTACGAGTCCCTATTGGAAGCTTTTCAAAGACTCGTTTTTGCTCCTCAGATGGTAACTGACCATGAAGTGGAAAACACTTGCATTTCACTTTCCCATGGTACCTTTTCTCAAATTCTTCACAGCATCTCATGATTTCAACTGGTGAACAAAGGAATATTAGAATATCACCTGGTTCTTCATTAGAGTGAATTTCAATAGCTTTTGACACTGCCTTTTCCTCATATTTTTCAAAATCGTCTTGTGCATTATCAGCATAGAACACTTCTACAGGAAAAATCTTACCTGACACTCGCAGTTCTGGTCCAGAATTAAAGTACTGGATAAATACTTCAGGATCAATTGTTGCTGATGTTATTACAATTTTTAACTCTGGCCTTCTTAGCATGCATCTTTTGATAATTCCTAAAAGAATATCTGTATAGATACTTCTTTCATGGGCCTCATCTACAATGATACAAGAATATTCACGGAGCTCTTGATCCTTAAGGCATTCATTAAGAAGAAAATGGTCTGTAGTAAAAATTATTTTGGTGTCTTTATTTACTTTTTTGCCCATTCCAGCTTTGTACCCTACCAAAGAACCAACATTTTCGACCATTTCTTCGGCTACTCTCTCTGCTAGTGTAATGGCTGCTATACGACGTGGCTGCGTACAGATGATAGATCCTGATTTGGCAAAACCAGCTTCATATAAGTATTGAGCCAATTGTGTACTTTTCCCAGAGCCAGTTTCCCCTAGTATTATAGACACTTGATGTGTTTTTACTTGAGTCACAATGTCTTTCCTCTTAGCATAAATTGGTAACGCATTAGAAATCCTCTTGCATTCTATACCAATTGATTTAAGGTAAAAGATAATGTCCTCTTTTCTTCCAGTTGAAAAATCCAAAGACTGCAATTCTTGAAGCAATTTATTACATCTTTGCACAAATTCAGACCTTTGCATCTTGAGTTCTTCTATTTTTTGCAGCAAAATATTTTTGTCTTCAATATCCTTTTCTGTGATTAAATCAAAACCACTTTCTCTGAGGAGATAGTTATCAATTTTCTTTCTAATATCACCAATTTTCTCATCATGGCTATGAAGAATGTCTTCATTTGTTTTCCTTATATCATTTAATGCTTTCTTGACATCTGTTTTTAATGCATTCATCTTTTCCAGTGTATTTTTTTGCAAGCTTTGTTGATGAGGAAATGTTTCTTTTCTTAAATCTTTACTAGAAGCTTGCACAGAAATTTCCTCAATACGATCGAAAATAGTCAATTCTTTCAATTCTTCCTTTAATTCAGTGACAATAATATTCAATTTTTTTTTAGCCATAGAAATGTCATTACTAGATATAAGGAAACACCATTCTGTTTTATTTCTCTTCATGAAAATTCTGGTTTCTTCTAATGATACATGAATTAGATTGGAATGTAGTGCTTTGCTAATATGAGCCTCAATCATTGCAAAGACAGGATCCTTCTCAATGCATTTCCTTCTAGATATAGAGATTGAAAGATAAATTTCTAGTAATGACATGACATGGCTTTCTTTTGACACCTCCTGATCCTTGAGAGGTTTGGAATTTGTTAAATTGTCAATTGATTCCATTTTTGATCTCCAGAGATCTTTTGATGAAGATCCATTTTTAGTAAAATCTGACATAATAGTTTTTGTTTTTGAGTGCATATCTGCTGGTGAGGTCTTGTTGTGTACATCTTCCTTCTTCCTTTCAACACAATTTATCTTTTTTAAAGACCTTTGAAAACCATTATGTCCCTGCTTCTTGAAGTCACTTTGTGCAGACGAAGATTTATCTTGACTTTTGTCACAGGTATCACAGGTTGTATGGTTTTGTGAACAAGAGGCTGAACTCTTTTTTGAAAACTTATCATTTATCTTTCCTGGATATCCTGATAAGCCTTGACTAGTTCTCCTTCCTTCAGATTTGGGATATGAACTGTCATGATGAGTTAGATCTTTACTGGCAAAGTCTTTCTTTTTACCATTTGACTTAGATTGGTAATACTGCCTTGATGATCTAAATATCTGGGATGATAGAATATCATTCGGACTGGACATTTTGATAATTCATTTGAATGAATTCATCTGTGGATATGAAAAAGAACATAAAAATGAAAAACAGTAATCTTTACAAATAAAACAAAATTCTCTTTATAGGTATACCAACAAAATCCTACACAATTTCAGTAACAATCGAAAAACATCAATATTTTATGACTATATTACTATAATGAATCTAGAAAAATAAATAAATTTGTCTGTTTTCTTATTCAAACACGTTTTGTAAGGAAAGTTAGATTATCTTATTGTAATGATTTTCTAAGATTTTATGGCATAATATTTTTCAGCAAGCTTTGTTGATGAGGAAATGTTTCTTTTCTTAAATCTTTACCAGAAGCTTTACACAGAGATTTCCTCAATACGATCGAAAATAGTAAATTCTTTCGATTCTTCCTTTAATTCAATGACAAAATTTGTCCGTTTTCTTATTCAGACAAGTTTTGTTAGGAAAGTTAGATTATCTTAGGGTAATGATTTTCTAAGATTTATATAAGCCTGTTATATATGGTTTCCACTGTATATCTTTCTTTCTCCTCTTTCTCTTACACACGCACATCGTCATGCCCGTGCACTTTTTGCGGAAGTGAAAATTTGACCATTTTCAGGTTTTGACACTACCCTAGTTACTTTTGACGGTGGATTGAATGGCAGCGTCCATTTTTAGCTACAATGCACAGTCATCGAGGTATTATAAAGAAACCAAAATGCGTAATTGCTTGAGCTGAAAATGGTTGTGCACAAACTGTGCAAATTCCACGCTGCAAAAGTGCTTACGTAAAGGTTCGATATTGTCCGAGCCAAATTGCGTAGGTGACGTTTACGCAATTTGGCATGGCATTACATCCCTTGTTTTCCGCGTTTACTTCGTAAGTATTAAGACGCGATCTAGATTCTTTCTCTTCCTCCAATACCGTGTCTTGAAGCAATCTACATTGTCGCGATTGTCATCATAAGTCACCTGGTTAAGCTTTATCTGTTTTCAACACACACCCTGCTGCTGATCTGTCATTTCACAGGTAAGCCATATTTTTTTCCATTACGTTACAATCCATGTGTAGTCATTCTATTATTTAACAAAGATCTATGATAATACTTTGCTGTGATAAAAGGCGTTGTATTACAATATGATATCAATGTTACGAGACATGATAAAAAAAAATGGTCTTTTTCACACAATTATCCATCAGAATGTGTGGGCATGAAAGTTCTCTCAGGGCAGTAACTTCAGTAAATGTCAAGTTACCATCGTTTGTTGAGTACCTACCTATTAAAGGGAATCAATTTGCTATCCATGGCATTGACGCACACGCCAACTTGAAGTTTTCTTAAAACATTTCAGTTCTAAAATGAGGTGAAACAAGTCATTACGATTATATACAAAGTAATCACCAAAACAGCTCACTGCAATAGAGATAATAGATTGATGCCAACAACCATTTTAGTCTTTACAGAATATTGTTGTGTTCTCACTCAGTTCTTTGTTAAAATGTCATCATGTATCGGTGGAACATGGGGTGCTGTCATAGTTTGGGCAACAAAGTTGTATAGCCTATTCCAATGCCTGGTCTGTGGAGGCATTATGAGAAATGGATAATCTAATTATTCTATATCACTGGCAGAAGAATGGCTTTATTTGCTATCAGAATGTGCTATTACATAATTATTACGTTTACATTCTAGCAACCCGTATCAGTAAAAAAAATACTGAAATTCAAGCTGATGGATCGGTTGTCATATATTATATGCCGGAAGATGCCTTCGAGCAGTTCTGAATATTAATGACACCAATGGCAACGATGCATCTCGTCCAAAGACGGCTCTCCAGTTGTTCCAAGATGACAAAACAACAGGCCAAAAACAAGTTAACAACTTTTCAAGCAATGGGTTTGGAGAGGCTTGTCACCTTTCACCCAGCCTTCCTGCTCCATCCTATCTGTGTAGCCCATCGTCATCAATCGGCAACCGTAACACAAATAATAACAATAATCAGCATAGAATACCCTGCAAATCTGTCTAATATTTATGCGGAGCTGGTACCCGTTAACAGCTTTGAGCTTCAAAATATTCTAGGCACAAATGCTGCAAACATGTTCATGTCATCGGAGGGTGAGAGTGACGAAAGTTTACAAGCAAAATCAGCCCCAATTGTCAACATGATGGAAGTAAGTGAACTTCACTGCAATATTGATTTGGCCGCGATTTAAGTTGTATGAACAACACATCAACCTTGATAAAAGAGATTTTGGCAGATATGGCGGTGTTCAAAATGACACGAGTATCATTATTGGAGATGGTGGAGATGGAGGTTTTTCAGGGGAAGAGACTTATCTAAATGTTTTGCCAGTAGATGAAGGAGGGCCTGATAACAGTGTAGATGATGGCCAGGAACAAGTGCACAGCGACGACAACTCAATTCCAGCAGTGTCAAATGACCAGGAGCCTCAGAATGTCGTTACAGGTGATTGTGTTGAAGTCACAGAGAATGACGAAGTGCCAAAACATTCTTCAAAAAGAGTAAAGGAACTTTGGAAAAGAAACATAAAAAAACAACAACGAATGCATGGGGATGATTACCGGAGAAGACAGATTAATAAAGAGAAGAAAACTACAGAAGAAATCACAAAAGGAAATCAGGAACTGGGACCACAGTGCGGAGAGAAAAGATGTGATTTGAGTGAGACAGGCATGATCCAAGGTTTAAAAACTGTAGATAACCAAAGATCAATCTTTAAACACTTTTGGAAGACTACCGATTGGAATCAAAGGACACCATCCTTGAAGATTTGCCTCAACAAAAAACCATCAACACCCAACCCAATTGAGCAACTGTACAGCCAGCCTACGCCCACAACAGCATCAAAGTTCAAGGATCTACAAGATCTCAAGAAAATCATTCACCCTGACCACCAAATGTTTTATGATTCACTCCCCCATAATTAATTCGTCGGGTGTGCTGTTTACAATGGAATGCAATGGAATTCTTTTCTTTTGTCTTAAACAGACTTAATCATTATTGTAGTGAAATACACAACCTACCACTTATTTACTTTATCCATAAGCCTGTTCCCACTGTAAAAACATCTGTAAAATATCTATTCTGTTGACATTACCTTTCATGAAGACCTACAGAATACAGCGAAAGCAAAATTATCAATTCTTTTGTGCCTTTTCAAATAGATTTCCAATCTCTCTTTGTTAAGTTGTTTGGTTTCAAACTTATTCAGTTACAGATAAAATTATCATCATTAGATATAACATTCAATACTGAACTACTGGGTCCCCATGCTTTAAATAATTGTTGCCTTTCATTGTTTGATTCTTTTTACCAAGTAGGCCTACACAATCTATTTGAAGGCTGGTTATTTTTCTTTTGTTGTCGGTGATTAATTACGTTTAATGTAAAGCTGTATTGATTTTTCTGTAGAAAGTATGTGTGTATGTGTCATGCACCTGCCCTGTGTATTAGTATCATGTCTTAGAGTACATGGAATTCCCCAGATGGAAGGACACAAAACCAAATAGACCATATCATTATTAACGGCAAATGGAGGCACTCTTT
>JASKDV010186809.1:0-11961 GCA_032466395.1 Aegires albopunctatus
GAGAGAGAGAGAGAGAGAGAGAGAGAGAGAGAGAGAGAGAGAGAGAGAGAGAGAGAGAGAGAGAGAGAGATTTGTTCACAAAATAAATGGGCATTTAGAAATATATAACGACATATTTGATAGAAAAAGGAGATTTCGTCTCAATTTTCACCTGTGCCTTGTACATTAAAATAAATTTTGTTGAAATGTTCATATATTGTGTTTGAAAACAAACTGTGATTTTATATATTTTCGTATATATTCCTTTATTAGTAAGTTTGTTAAACAATAATCGTAAAGGATGCTGTATTAATGTTCATAAAATCTGTGTGAGAAAAAAAATTGTGACCTATGCTTGTTTTTATAGACAAAAGATGTTCCTGAAAAGTCACATTCTTGATAGTCATTCTTTTATTCACCTTCCTTATTTTGCATTTTGAGATTTCATTCATTATAATATGTATGACATGAAATTTAATTTAATATAACTATGAAAATTAGAAACTAGTTTCAAGAAATATTATATGTACTTAAACAGAAAATGATAACATGAAATAATAAAGAAATGCAACATAATATTATATAGATATATGCATAGTTATAAATATTATATAAACTTTAATGATTTCATTCATATTTATTTTAATCCAAGTTATTAGTGCAAAAATATTGAATTTAATCTGAAGTATAAAAAGTTTTAATTTGTTCATTTATTCTGTTTGTTTCATTGTTTTATTCTCACTTTTTTAATACTTCTGGCTGGCCAGAGCTGAGAGAAGAGAATTTGGTATTTGATTTTAAAACTTTTAATTTACTCTTTTTCCCTATTTCAAAATGAATATTAGTATCTACTTGTAAAGTTTACTTAAGTATAAAATTTAATATTTTTGTTTTTCTATTTTTGTATATTTCTTTTGATATGGGGGCAAAGTTTTGATGACTTGATGGGCATCAAAAGGTAGAGGCTCCCTTAGGAATTTGCAATTTTTTGAATTCTTATTTTCATATGTTTTTGCAATTGTTGTTGTCTTTCATATTTTGTTGTTGCTTCCATTTTTATACATTAGCCTACCTGTTTTTCTTTCAGATCTTCAAATAGTGATGTTAAAGTGTTGATTTGTTTTTTATATTTGTCATATTCAAAGTAATTTTGATTTATAATACATCTATTATTGTGGACCTTAGTAAAAGTGATAATTAAAAAATGGAAATTAAAATAAATTAATTTGTTATATTTTAAATATAAAGCATTTTTTCACCACATTTATTTATTGTTAACTTTCTCCATAAAAGATAATAGTTATGCTCATCCTTATCAACTTTTGCACTAAAGCAAAGTTTTCAATAGAAAGAGTGTTCTTATCTTATTCTCAACAGGATATTCTAAATGTTATTTTGGTAATATTATCAAGAGGATATTATTATTATTTTGTCCCTTCTATCCAGGAGAAAACCAGGGTCTTATTAGTTTATGACGAGGGCCGCCTAGATTTGACATCATTTCCTCTGTGAATAATGCATATTGCAGTATGTTCCTTGTTAAGGAAAGTGGAGGAAAGCTGTTCACCACACTTGACATTGAGGTCTTGTTGTAGATATTTGGACTGGTGATAAAAAGAATACAAGTCCAATTTCCTGTAGATATCGAGTTCTTGGAGAATGCTCTTTACATTGCTACATTGCTTGTGAAATAATTGCTCTTTTAAATGCTTACCAAGGATTTGATGAATCTTTTTAGAGCAATGGTCTGTAAATTGAAACAAATGGTGTAAAATATTTGAGATTGCTTTTCCATCTTGCAATCTCTTTGTGTGCATTTGCTATTGTAAAGGGGTGTGAGCTAAGTAATTCTGGGATATGAGGGCTTTTAAGAGAGACTATTTAAGATTTTGGGTTGCTGCATTAGTGGCAGAATAATTCAGACTTTTTCTGGAAAAGAACAACAATCTGTCATAGTAATACATGAATTTCACAATGGCTGAAATTATTTTACTTTGTAGCTTCTTCTAAACGTCAGTGCATGAAGTTAAAACATGACAGACTGAGCAAGCAATTACTCTTTTCCATAAAAAGTCATAGAGTCAAACCACTTCTCTAAATAGAGAAAACAATGCTTGGTCTTCCAGCTCCAAACAGGCCACTGCAAACTCAGTAAACACCTAAGTTATATCCAAAAGGGACATCAACCCACCTGCAGACTCTGCCAATCACCAGAAGAAACATTACATCACCATCTGTTTGAATGCATCCAACCTACTAGACTCAGAAATGAATAACTACCACCAAATCCTACCATCTACAATAGCTTATACTGCTCACCTCAACAGTTGAGGAAGACAGCACAGTTTCTCCACCTGGAATTGGCTGTTGAAAAAGGACTGAGCTCCAGCAGTCAAGGATCGGAAAATTAAAGTAAAGTAAGTAAGTTTCCACGAAAAGTCTGGATGACTATGCTACTTTAGACTTAGCTTTAGAATGACTGGCTGACTTAAAGGTAACCTCTTGCACAGTAGTCTCAACTTGCAAGCTTTGGCAGCTTTCCATATATCCGTGTACCGAGTCAGTCATCCCACATTGTTTATCCGCTGCTATGTTTCTGATATAATCTTAAGTTCCTAGGTAGTTATTAGTTGGAGGTCATTATTTGCCAGTCTTTTGAAAGTCTTTCTGATAGTAACTTTTCAGCCTTAGGTTGAAAAACTTTAAGGAATTCTGCAATAAGAGGAACTCAAGAGACTTAAGGGCCTGTCACACTAAGGCGTGTCTCCTGACGTGTTGGGAATTTTGGGGACTTGTTCAGACACGTTAAAATAAGTTCCAAGAGCGCCGGGCATAAGTTCCAGTAACGCTGGAACACGCTGTATTTCCTCGACGTACTTGGGCACATACCAAGGTGTCCAGAAAGTTTTATGCATGCACAAAATTTCTCGATGTGTATCAACGTGTTGCTAACACACCCGCTATGCGCTAGAAGTAAGTTGAAGTAAGTTACACACAAGTTAGCCCCCCCGTTAGGCATAAGTTCAACTTGTTCACACACATTCCCGGGCTGCTGAAAGCTCCCAGAGCGTGTGTCTAACCTGTGCCTGGTGAGTTAAAAACGGCTGAGGAACTTATGTCTAACTTACATCTAACTTACGTTGATCTTATCTCTAACGTTTATCAACTTATGTGGAACGTACACAACGTCTACAGAACGTTCTTCGGACGTCCTTACAACTTTTATGAAGGTGATGCAATGTGTACAATGTGTTTGGAACGTGTGCAATGTGTTTGGAACATGTACAATGTGTTTGGAACATGCACAATGTGTTTGGAACGTGTGCAACGTGTACCTGGCAACCCCAGAACTTAGGCCTAACGTTTGAGGACATCCCAGCTCTGCCTATATAAAGCATGATACATGTATACAGAGCTCCAGAAGATATCTTGATATAGAAGAAAAACATGATTTTCTTTGAAGAACTTGAAGTTTCTGAAGATGCCAGATCCTGCTACTGTCCAGTACAACTTAGCTGACCTCCAGCATCATGTAAACCTTGTCAAATTGACAATGCACCAGTATCGTGAAATGAATAAGACGAACAGCAGAAGAAAGGATGCCCAGAAGAGAAGACACTGGGTCAGAGGCTGGATTGCCAGGCGCCATAACTTTGGCCTCTATGACCAGTTGATGATGGAGCTGAGAAATGGAGACCAGACCTCATTCAAGAATTTTATTTGCAAGCCACCAGAAATGTTTGATGAGCTGTTGGAAAGAGTTATCCCAAGAATATAACCAAGCAACACACCCCCTTCAGAGAGCCACTTCCATCAGGTATGAAGCTGGCCAAAATGTTGTGGCATCTGGCCTCCGGCAACAAGTATGCCTCCCTGAAATTTTTCTGGAAGGTCCCTCACAACACGCAGTCCGTGCTGGTGCGAGAAATTTGCCGAGCTATTGTAGATGAGTATGTGGATGTACCGATGGTGTGTCCAAGTACTCTTGAAGTTTGGCGTGAAGTTGCAGAGAAATTCCAAGACAGATGGAA
Organism: Aegires albopunctatus; assembly: GCA_032466395.1. Classification (NCBI taxonomy): domain Eukaryota; kingdom Metazoa; phylum Mollusca; class Gastropoda; order Nudibranchia; family Aegiretidae; genus Aegires; species Aegires albopunctatus. The sequence goes on from JASKDV010186809.1 coordinate 4,011, forward strand.
CTTTCCACATACCTGTGGAGCTCTGGATGGAAAACATGTGGCCTGCCGAACTCCCCCGAACAGTGGGTCTCTGTACTATAACTACAAGGGTTTCTATTCCATTGTCCTGCAGGCACTGGTGGATGGAGACTACAAATTTATCAGGGAAGATGTAGGGGGCGTAGGATCGTCATCAGATGCAAAGATCTACAATGAAAGTGAACTAAAAAAGTGTATGGAAAGTGGAATAATTGACTTTCCTGACCCAGAACCTCTGCCACATGACACCCAAGACATGCCTTATTTCATTGTTGGTGATGATGCCTTGCCCTGAGAAAGACAACGATAAACCCCTATAGTCTCCGAGGTCTCAGCAATGATGAAAGAATGATTTTTAACTACAGACTCTCCAGGGCAAGAAGAGTTGTTGGAAACGCATTTGGAATCCTAGCCAAACAGATTCCAATTGTTGCTGACCAATACGCTATGACTAAGTTATATTATGAGTAAGTTATGCACACGACCCCAGCACGTCCAAGAAATGAGCGTGTATGAATTTTCAGGGACGTGTTGACCACTTCTCATACGTTGGTAAACACGCTGTCATGTGACAGGGCCTTTATCTATTGTTATTCTCTTTCATTCAAATCCCCCTTTTATAAAGAAACACCTGTGACACTTGGAATATGATACCAAAAGGTGGTTTATTGATATGACAACTCTTAAGGGCTTGACCAAATGGCCCAGAGAAAAGTCATCTTTTTAATAGAATTTTAGATAAACACATAAATAAATAAACAAACTATTTACAATTCTCAAACACAAAGTAAAATACAAGGATTAAGAAACATTATTATTTCAGTGGATGAGAGACAAATGAAAGATTTAATTGTTGAATTGAATTAACAGTTAAGGAGGATGTCGTCTGCCTTCTTTGATTTTAGTATCTGATATCAGTCAGTTCATAAATGTAACCCTTTCCTAATTCTCCCTTTAATAACATATTATAATAAGAATGAAATAGAAATCCTTTTATTTAAAAATCTGATGTAGAGATTAATATCCAATTAGAGAAAATAGAAACCATTAAATTCTTAAAGATAGATATTTTCCTTAATTTTTTCCACTCTTTGTGTAATCAGTTGTTCTAATGCTAAATACGCAATTTTTCAGTTTCTAAATTAGAACACTGATTCCATTGTCATTAATAAATAGCAAAAAACAAAGGGGATTGGAAATAAAGAACAAAAGAAAACAAAACAACATTAACTCTAAATTATTACTTTACGTCCACTGGCTATATAATATGAGAATAAGATTATAGAATCTTATCTTCGCTCATCTCATTCTGACCAATCAAATTGAAACTCACCCTGCAGTACTGATTCTATGAGCAGTTTTAATTTTCAGAACTTAAACAAAACAAGCGTAAGTATACCAAATTATTTGGAAAAAATTTGACAATAAGAATATGCCACTTTAATGCATTATAGTAAGAAGAGCAAATATATTTTTACATCAAATAGTGATACACAAAGGAAGATAATAGTAATCACAATTTAAAAGCGAGCACATGCAACCATTATTTCAATGGAACCTTATAGACAATTTAGATATAAAGCCAAAACTGTTTTTTAAATAAAAAGAAAAAAAATAATGCCACCAGAATGAAGCGTACATTAAACATAATACGTAATACACTTAATATATTACACGGGACTAGTGTCTTCCACATACCCTAAGACTTAAGATGCAGTTTGATATAGTTAATTATACATTATCACACAATCGGGATCAATTTATTGTAATGGTATAAATAATGTTTATACATTGCATCACTTTGACAAGAGAGCACAAATAGCACCAATTGAAATTAAAAAGATGACTTTGTTAAGATTTTGTGACATTACTTACTTATTTGATTGGGTAAAAGCGAAATCAAATGGGATTAATAATTTAATCGCTTATGCTTATGGATCAACCAAACTAGGATAGGTTGATGAATTTCTACTGGAATTCATAAAGAAGTTCATTATATATGAGCAAAAAGACACTGGCATAAAATATATCATGAATGCCTTGAGTTTACAACAATTGAAACAAAAACTGATTTGTGAAATAAGTATTTCAAATTTATAACGTCACATAATGTTATTTCAATAAATATTTCTTTGACACTTTGTGATACTATTGTTGCTTCACATGAATAGAGAGCTTAGAAAATCATAATACTGATATAATTTTTGATCAGCGTGAAAGTTAAAATACAAAATAAATTTCATGTCCTTGTTGTTAGGTGAAATATTAATTCTGAGGGTCATGGACGGGTATTTTATTATACAATAAGCGCCTTGAGACCTAGGTAAAAGGCGCTATAGAAATGTATTATTAATATTATTATATTATTATCATTATCTTTATTTTCATTTTTATTATGCATAGTCATTGGATAAGATTAGATATAAGAAGAAATCAGAGAATGTAGGGAATCAAGATTTTTATCATCCAACCCATTTTTTTCAATTGCTTATAAGTAAGTCACTTCAATTACCAACATATGTTTAAAACACTTCTTCCTTACCAATAGCTTTGTTTAATGTTGTTATGCCATTATTCTGTGTGTGGAGTTTTTGCAAGTACAGTTATTGACCCAAGTATCAGGTCAATATTTACAACACTTGTAATTTGAAACAAATAATATAGTACATAAAATATCCAAATGAAGCCTACCACAATTAGTTATTTTGATATACAATTACATTATATAAACGTTTTAACAAGTTTTATATGTCAAAGTTTAATCAGCCGTTATAAACAACATTCACACAATACCTAAAAGGGAGGAGCTACTACTATTTACATTGAAATTGTTCCAAAGTAATTTTTCTCCAAAGTGGATCTAATACTAAGAATGAGAGAATGGAATGTCACCTTGACACACTGGCATAGGAGGGCAAGTCAGACCTAGAAACATTCTCTGATTATGGATTAGTGTTGGACTGTGGCTTTATGGTAAAAAAACAAAAACAAAGTTAATAGAGAAGATGATATGAATGCTAGAATTCTAATTAGATGACATAGAGATACATTTACAAGGTATATATTTACAAGAATGAGAATGGGAAAGCCCTTTTAAACGTTTGTATAGTAATTAAAAACTTGCACAAAGTTCTTGACTGTGATCAATAATTGGAGAATTGACTTGATAGACCTAATACATGTAAATAAAATAAACGATAAATGACTTGCAATGTTCACGTACAATTTTAATTTCAATAAAACTTTATTTATCCCAAAAGGGCATTTAGAAGAACACAAAATGAATGTTGAAAGTGTGTAAAGGAAAACACTGCAATCTATAATATGTGTATTATAAATGATAATGTGCAAGGTTAATACATCATGCAAGGTTCATGGAAAAGGGATAAGATTCATTAACTATAACGAAGCACTGCAAAATGTTAAAAATATTGAAAGAAGTTGTTTTCCAAGCTTGGAGCTCCAGGCACAAAGTGAATCAATTATAGAGACATATACAACAGCCAGCAAAATCTTGGCAAAAATCACGAGCCTGCAAAATCCAAAATCGATATTTTATATTTTATAGCATTAAAGGACATTTTGACTTTATCACCGGCTTGTGGGATTACCAAAGGAAGAAGTGAAAAAATATTATTACTTATATGTAAGACCATAGGTATTATTATAATACACCCGTATCGGAATTCAAGTTAAATGTTTCATCGAATTAAAGGTCACTTCATTTTTTATTTGCATAAACTTCATCACTAGGTTATCAATAGAAATGGGGGAAAAAATGGATTACTAGCAGGAGGCCATTGATGAAATACACCCACACCAGAAATCAAACAAATCCCTTGCAGGTGAATGGCTCTTACTTGAGCAAAGAGAAGATGATAAAACACATTTTACAGGTTGATACTTTTAAAGATAAGCTAAACTATTTCATGCCTCCTCATCTTTTGCTGTCATTATTTGTTAAATGGGGATACGATTTTAATGTTTAGCAAGTAAAATGCATGCTAATTTCTAATTATTGCAAGTGCTTTGAGACCTCTTATACAAAGTAAAGCATTACTCTTAACACTGAAATGACATGGAAAAAAATCCCAATAAATTTTTGTTTCTTCTAGAAAACTGTATGTTTTAAAATGAACAGATTTGTGATTTTTGCCACTCACATTTTATATATAAAACCAACCAGTATAACAAGATCCTTGAGCATATTGCAAATAATAATATGGCTTCAAACAGGATGACTTCGCCATTGTCATGCTTATGCTTTTTGGTATTTTTTGGTTTGGCCAAGATGATTCATTATCGATATTGAATCCAAACATTAAATTCTTGACAAAAGGAAGACCATAATGAAGCCATACATCTTGTAGCCTATTGCATGTAGTTGAATTCATTAAGAGCTTCAAAAGCATGACATAGGCAAATGGGTTACATGAAGAGTAAAGCACAAATCAAGTTCATGAAGGTACACATCACATCATCAATAGATAATAATTATAGAAGTGGTTAGGTGTAAAATAATTGGCAACGTGATTGTTTGGTCAGGGACAAATAAAAGAAACAGCAAGGCAGATATTATGGTTTGTTTGTGAATAAATATAAATATTTGTATTGCATTTGTCACATTATCATCGTAGCATGAGATTCATTTTCATGAAAACGGGCATATTGAATCTTGGAAATGTTTTGTAGATGGACTGCTAGTCATGTCAAAAAGTACCGCAATGTCAAAAAGCAAGAGATGTGCCCATGAAATTGCGTTTGATCTGAATGAAGTAGAAAAAGAAAAAGAAGCAGAAAAAAATAGAAAAGTAGAAAGTAAGAAAACAGATGTTAGTTCAGCTCACAGTCTGAATCTTAGACAAAAGCCATGAGGGAACGTGAGTAAGAATGTAAATTATGATATGAATGGAATGAAGAAAGAGGAAAAGATAATGTCAAGGAATCATAAGAAGCATTTTTTTTCCTAAGCTATGCAAATATTGATAAAAAGAAAGAGAGCGTGAGAAGAAATTTGTTGAAAAAGTTGAATCATATTAACTAGAGAACTGAAAATGTAGTGACAATCAGATTAATGAAACAAACTAAATACAAGGATGAACAAAAATTAGTTATGATAAAATTCAGGGAAGGAAGAAAAGAGAGTATCAAAATATATAAATTAGACAAATAATTTCATTCCATTCAATAATCAGTTAAGAGTACTTCTTAAGAAAAATATTCAGAATGCAGGATGACATATATTAACATAAATCACATCACGCACTTCAAAGTTAGAGTTAAAGTTAAAAATCAAAATGTTTGTATACTTAAAATAAAAATCAATAAATGGAGATTTACAGTTTCTTATACAGATGAATTCTCAGATTGCAAAACAATTAAATCAAATTATATTCTGGACAAGACTCCAGACCTACTAAAGTCATATCTCATATGTGGCCAGGACTCACTTAAGCCTATGAGGAGCCAGCATTTGTGTTATAAAGACTCAATGGTGGGAACGATGATTAAAACCACAAAAGACTCAATGGTGGGAACGATGATTAAAACCACAAAAGACTCAATGGTGGGAAAAATAATTAAAACCACAAATACCCTTCTCTTTAGTTTGAGATCTTATTCACTCGCCCATCACTTTGATTCTTACTTCAAGCATCATATTATTTGAAAATAGATTATATGTGCGAAAAGGATATTGAGGAGGAACCTGAAATAAAGTATGACAGAAGATGAAGGATAGGCACAAAAGAAATCATGATGTAATTAACGGTCAATATCAGGAAAAAGACCCCGGGAAGTAAGATTGGGAAAAACCATAAGAATCTTTAGATAAGGAGCTTTGGTTATTATTTGGATCGTTGAAAATAGAAATAAAACTATTCCAAAGCAAATAATCACGCAATAGTTAAAGTGTTATTAATATAAATATTTATACACAAATGAGACAGGTCCCTCTATCATTCTAATGCCATATCCTTATCTTGCAATATTGCTCTATTAAAATTGCAAGGAAAAATTGCTTTACAAACACTTATATCATCACATTGATTTGAAGTCGAGTAATGAGTAAAATCATGGTAATCAAAACAAAGAAGTGCATAGTAATACTGGACAATTTCCTTGGTTAGACTCCTTGGATAAAAATAAAATTGCAGAGTTCAATAAAACTTTATTTTTGTCTCCCTCGAAGGAAAGATGATAAGTTGACATTTTTTCTCAAAATAAATATTCTAAAAAGAAAAGATTGCAATTGGACCAAAAAACAACAACCATAGATCAATAATAAAATAACAAAACAAAAAACTAAAAGCAACGACGACAAACAACCCCCCACACACATATAAAAAAAAATATGAAAAAATAGATAAATAAATAAAAATGAAATAAAATAAAGCGAAATAAAACTAAACAATTAAATAAAAGAAACAAAAAAGAAAAGGAATTTAAAGAAATCAACATGAATTTTCCTGCTTTTAGAAGGATTGAGAATTTACGCTCAAAATGTACAACCAATAGACTTATGAGAAAGAATTTATAGTGTGATGCATATTGAGCAGCATGTATTTGAGATCAAAAAACAAAAAAGCTGTAATTAGGTGTCAATTTGTTTCAAGACTATCAAAACCTTTCCTGATGTAGGCCTAAACATCATTCTTTCACTGTTGTAGCCGTTCAAACATCCTATCAAAACGCGTTCTCTTGCTGACCCCGACCGACTCAAATAATTATACCGCAATAATAACTCTAATCTAAACATGCTGGACTTAATAGTCGACTTCATTCATTATCGATTAATTTCAAAACTGATCATTGTTGAAAGCATTTTAAAAACCCTGAATAGTTTCTAATCAAGTATAACTCATAACAAAAAGGTCATTTTAATATTAAGATAAAAATTGAATAACGAAACATTAAATGAATAAAAAAAAGTTAAAAGAAATATCATATTTTGCCTTTCCTTAAAAATAATAATAATAAAAAGGTAACATTATTTATTAGATCCCTCTAATTTCTGTTTGACATTATTACTTAAATATATTATTTCAAGGGGAGGAATTTACTGTGATGCCGTGAAATCTTCATGAGAGATTGTACAACTTATATTCTACTTCAATTCAGTATTTAATCTATTTAGTCCCTTGAGGAGAATCATGGCTTAGATGGTTCATCTTCATCACAACAATATGTAATACAACTTCACCTCCCCGGCTAGAAGAGACTGTGAGCAGAGCAATGTCTTCAATCATGCGTAGCAGTCCCATGAGCACATCTGTGGAAAGAAAGTAGTTTCTTTAAAGCATAATAATATCAAAAGTAGGCCTATTTGTTCGTTTGTGTACGGCAATGGCTGCTTTTAACTATAACCATAGGTCATAAAGGTCTTCGTCTTGTTATTCTAGCATATAATTATTCAAAGCCAACTTTCCATGCTGGTTACAAAAGAATTTTGTTGTTGTTGTTATCTATCTTGTCCAATTTAACAAAGACACCTCCAACGTCTTCTTTAATCTTTACAATAAGTCACAATATGTTCGTTAGCAATCAGATATTGCTATGAGTTCGCTTAAATGGCAATCCAATCTATACAATAACAAAACCTGCGAAAATGTTTCTTATGATCATGATTTGTCAACTGTAAGTGAAGTGCAGAACATACAACAGTTATCATAGGCCTACTAGCGATAGATGTTTGGATCAGTGCTACTCACCTACTGAATGGTTTTTATTTGATACCGTTGGATCAGGTAGATAGGTGAACTCCCATTCTTCGAAGGGCTAACATGGCATTGATGGCTTTCTAAAAAGCAAAATTGAATAATGTATATTATTAAGTCTCCCAAAATGTAATTGTTAGGTTCTTAATAATAATAATAATAATAATAATAATAATAATAATAATAATAATAATAATAATAATAATAATAATAATAAT
>JASKDV010186831.1:0-21261 GCA_032466395.1 Aegires albopunctatus
AATAATAATAATAATAATAATAATAATAATAATAATAATAATAATAATAATAATAATAATAATAATAATAATATAGCACTTTTACAAAATAGCTCTTAGTGCTTTGACAAGAAATAAAATTAAGAATAAAACAGTACTAAAAATATGATGTAAAGAATTTACATGGGTAAATTTTTGCATCTAAACAACGTAAGAAATGAGTATGTATTAAAAGGTAATAACTAACCATTGAACCTAATTTTGGAAAAAAAGATACAAAGATATTCCATAAAATATAGAAGAGAAAATATCAATATAAAAGGACATGGAATAGTAGTATTGCACCTACTATAAAAAGTGATCTTGTACCAAAAAGTAGAAAAGGTATTTTCTAAAAGCGTGTTGTAAGAAATGAAGTACGGTTATAAAGCTTGGTATATAGAATTTACATGGGTAAAATTTTACATCTAATTATAAGAAAAAGAGCATAGTAAAAACTAATCCTAGAAGATAGTTATGGAAAATAGATAAAAGGATAATCCATAAAATATAGGAGAAAATATTATAATGGGACATGGAATAGTGATATTGCACCTACTATAAAAGTAAATTATACCAAGAAGGAGAATAGGTTATTCTAAAAAGTGTGTTGTTAGAAATGAAATGCGGGCATTTATAAGAAAGGGGAAGTTAAGATTCTAGGTAGTTCATAAAAGGGAAGGATTTAAGGGTTTTTTTTTAAAGTGTTGACATTGCTGAGCTGCTTAAGATCGAAATTAAGATTGTGTGGTCCAAAATATGCGAAGGATCTTTTTCCAAATGTTTTTAAGGGAAAGAACAAATGCTGAAGCTATTTTCTGCACTGCATTTTTATCAATGAGTGATCTTATACTAGACAATTTCCTCAGCTCATAGAAGCAAATTTGACTGATTTATTGAAATGACAGTTAAAAGATAACGTATTGACAAAATATACACCAAGATTTCTGACCCTTAATATAAATTGACCATAATTCAATGCCTTCAATATCAATCAATTTAAGCTTTTTTTCAGGACCTTTAAGTATTACCTCGGTTTTGTCATCGTACATTTTCATTTTGTTTGAGACCATCCAATTTTTTATGTCAGATACTAAAGACTGTATACTGGAGAGTGAAAGATTAATGTTGTTAATGTCAAGATTCTTAAAGTTGAATATCGTCTGAGTAAGAGTGGTGGTTGCAGTTTTGTTTTTGTATTAGTCTTGAAAGGGGTTGCATGCATACGGCCAATAGAACCGTTCCCTTGGTGAAAAGCTTTTTTTTTTGAGGAATATTATTAATAACTACTCTTTGATAGTGATTGGGAATAAAAGAATTAAACCAGGATAAAACTTGCTTGGAGAAACCTAAACATTTATCAAGATGTGATAACAGTATATTGTGGCCCAAAGTGTCGAAGGCAGCTGATAGATAGAGAAGACGTAATATTGAAACATTGCCCATGTCACACTGATCCAAGAGATTGTTTGCAACTTTGAGAACAGCTGGTTAAAATTCATCAAGCAAATCATTGCTTTAGAGATGCTTGAGAATCTGTGTCAAAACGACTTTTTCTAGGGTCAGATAAAAACATTAGAAATGGGTCTATAGTTTTCAGAAACGTTCACATCAAGACCAGGCTTTTTTAGAAGAGGTTTTGTAACATTAATATTTTCTAGGTCTGATCGGGTGTTCTTGATTCTTGAAAGAAAAGTTATTCATACGATCAGGAAGCTAATCTTTAGTCATTTTCAAATGTAAGTCAGAACTTTAAGTGTCCCCTAATAGATTCTTAGTCACTTGAAATAGTTGTTTTGAAGTAGAACATTCATTGATAATATTTAGATTTCTCAGAGATAATAACGTTTTTCACATTTGCAATTTCATTGAGAAAAATGTCTTTCTGAAAATGAAATAAGAGAGGGAGCGACAAATTTAAGAAAGAAAAAAAAAAGAATAAAGCCAGTTTCAATGGGTAGAAATTTTTCTTTGACAACAAAATCAAATTTTGTCACTCTTTGGATCATAATAAATGAAAACAAAAGAAAAGAACAAACCAAAAGACAACAGAAGATAACAATGAACACACACATTAACCTTTTCCAGGTAATGATGATATATATGTGAATCACAGATGGCAGTTAAGCAACAATTGAAAAAAAAAGAAGAAGAAGCCCAGCTGTGCTGACTGCTCATTTCAACCATTACAGACAACAGTCGTCATAGTGTTTATATAGATATATATATAAAATATAGAAATACTTAGATCGATATAGATTGAGCCACAACTTTAAAGTTTCGTGTCTATAGACACTCCTCAGGTTTCTTGCCGACATCAAAGAAGCATCAATTGAAAAATATCACCACCTGAGGAGTGTCTATAGACACAAAACTTTAAGGAAGTTGTGGTTCAATCTAATTGATCAAAGTATTTCTATATTTTGTAATGCTTCACAAATATTTTTAATTTTGTGTTAAGCACTGTGTATTTTATGATATAATTACTATTATATATATATAAATTATATATATGATTGAATTAATTACATCTATACACTACAGAATATTCTCTCTATATAATATTATATGAATCAATCTCTGCATCACAACAACAACAACAACAAATGTCCATTGTCTCAGCAAAAATAACAGTATACTAAATCATTCGTTACCTATTACAAATGATTTGTAAATAAATCAAAATCAAAACAGGAGCCTCCATCATCTTCTATTGAAAATAACATTGAATTATCCTACAATTGTCAATAGACCATTATCATTAGTGCCATAAAAAAACAACAACACACAACTTAATTTTGGATTGTTTATCTTTCTCTCCAAGAATAATAATGAAAACATAAGCCTTATCTTATGTTGTCATTTCGAAGGCATTTAAAAAGAACACACAACAAAAACAAAGAGATGCTTATGTTATTGTAAGCTTCATTCGTTACCCATTTCCATTTAGGTATAAAATTGCAGGGTTGTTAAAGACAATGAGAAGCATTGTCAGATTACAAGCATGAAGTGTTCTTATTAAGGAAAACATGGGCTAATGTATGCTTATTTAAGAGTTCAGGCAAAACTTAAAAAGGTATGGAATGCTGTAAAAGTTTGTGAGTCTATTTGACTTGTAATGGGGAACTCCATTTTATCATTGAACTTTTGTATGATATTGTACCACCAATATTCAATTGTCCATTCCAGAAAGTTAAAGCAAAACAAAAAACAAAATTCATTATTTCTAATTTTTATTAATGACACCAATGATATAGAGTTTATGTACACCATTGCGTCCAGTTCCCCATTACTAGCCTTCAGTGACATGCATCCCGGCTTCAACCAGTGGAAACTGGGTCATAAGCCAAGGTACATCACTAATTTCCAAAAGTCAAAGGCTTTAAGTGATTCTAAAAAGTGGTATTATCATAACGAAACAAACTGTGGGTAACACTAACGCACACGCTTTGCGTCCACCGACATGCTTTGCGTCCACTGTGCACCAGCATTGCCACCACTCAAATTTTGGTCCATTTTCTTCTGAAAAAACATTGTTATCACAAGTGACATATTATGATTCTTATAATTGCATTCTTTGCATCTTTCCCCCATAATGAAAACAACTCTAGTGAATGTATGCAGTAAAATAACGTGTATAAAAGTAGACCGGGAGTGGAAACACAATTACCTTGTAACTTAACTTTGGGTTTTTCGAAAGTTGGTAGTGCAAATCGATATGAATGTAAGATGTTCAACTGCGGTCGATTTTTACGGGGCTGAAAGAGTGACGCTTGAAGTAATTGCAAATACGACACTGGATATTAATAACAAAAGGTTAAATATATTCGACCCGCGCATCCATTGATCGAAAGAATAATGAATGCATGCGATAGAGAGCGATAGCCACAACAATGGATGCAAAAGGGTGTGTGGCCGCAATGGTGTAAACTCTAGATCTTCTTCTTTCAATAATTACTTTGTAGATAATAATAATAATAATAATAATAATAATAATAATAATAAATAATACCAGTCCTGTTGCCACAGTGTTGAGACTACACCATAGTCTATTTCCATCAAACCATAACCACACAACCATGAAATATTGCATTCCGTTATCTATCATCTCGGTAACAACAAGCAACTCCTTTCACCCCTGAGTTGAGTGGGGTAAAAGAATAATATATAAAGCCTCAACTTTTATTGATTCTAACAAACAAGATTCAAACACCGGATAAGGTTGTCTAATCCATAAAAGTCTGAACCTATGTAACCACAACTTTTGCCTGCATTCAGCAAAGGCATAGGATTTATTAACTCTTTATAAAATAATTCTAACTTCAAATTACAGCATAGCAAAAAGAAGAGAATATCCCATTAATGCTTTTGGAAATGAAAATAAAAAAGTATAAATTTCTTAAAAATTAAAAAATATGAATTATGCTGGCCATGATAATTTAAACATGAAAAGCCAACATATTATGCATTTTTAATTTGTGAGAATCTTCATATATCTTCTATATTCTATAGATAACAGAGAGATGACAGAAGAAATGAAAGAACTTAAAAGATTTCCCAAGAAACCAATGTGATAAATCTTAGATACAACTAAGAATAGCATGAGAAAATTGTAAGCTTTGAAGAAGAAAAAACCTGTATCCTTTTACGCATTTTATAAGGAGGGGAAAATAGATACAAAAAAGTTCCTGTAAGACAGAAGCAATAAGTATAGGAAATAGAGTTGCCGGGCACAAGCCAGCTTTTTCAACGAGTTTGTTTCAACATTTCAAGAAAAATTACCAAAACGGTTTATGGGTTTAATTCTCGTGAGTTATAGGCTTAACACCTCCATGACTGGCCCAACTTCCAACTAATTGCATCCTAGGACTGGGACCACCATCTGTCATGGACAGAACAATTTTTGAAAAAGGGATTTTGTAGCTATATACCAGAATATGAATAAGTTTTTTGCTGTTATTTTAATGCCCCATATAGAACTTTATTTATGAAATGGACCACACCCTAAGCATTTGCCATTGGTGCAAAATGAAGTTTAGTTTGTTCTTATATCAATAGTCTGAGTGCTAAAATACCCTTCGGTGGTCTTTGTGTAGCATCTACAGACCTCTACTCGTCAGTGGTCACTTAGGTGTTAACCAAGAGCGCAAGCAGTAAATAAAGATATAAATTGAAAAAGAAGAAAGTTTAGTAAATACATAAGAAAAGGAGGTAAACGGTTAGCAATATTCTACTTCTTAAGAGGAATAATTGGTATCAAGAGACATAATTTAAAGAACAAACACAATTCACAGCTTCTGATCATTCTTGCAATGCTGACAGTATTTTCTCATTGAAAATTGTGTATGACTGAGTACAAAATAAAGTGTTTAAGTACCAAAAGAACACCTGATGAGTCACAACTTCACTCAATTCAAACTGAATCCTTAATAACTGGCCAATACATGCAACAGGAAGAATGAAATAAGATAACATATTACGTTCCAGAGAGCCATGGCTTGATATGCTGATTTATGTCTAATCACAAGAGGCCAGCTCATCATAGGTTGAACCCTCTTCATTAAAACCACCAGCAGCGATTTTCAAAGAAAGGTTAAGGAGAGGAGATTGGTGTTGAGAGCCTTTCCAGACACAAAAAAGAATTGTAGTAAAAATGTTGGGTTTTGAGAAATGTTGATTCGCCAAAAGTGTCCAGCTTTTGAACCATGAAGCAAGGAGAAGAATGTTGTGTTGGAATCACTACACTGAAAAGCATTGACATATAGGAACTTAAGCAAATGGATTAATAAATCATGGAGTATTCAACACTCTGTACAGATAGATCTGTTTTTATACAATTAGTGGTATCCTTTGGCATTGGATGATAAAGACATCTAGCCAACCATCCTTTGGCTTTGAACGAGAAAAGCAGCTGGCTAAACATTAACACATCAATAATTTCAATTGTCTGGATTGAAATTTTAGCATCTTTACAGTATTTGATAAATTAATCTCTCAACACACAAAATAGTTGCTTTCAAGCGACTGATTTTCTTGATTTGTTCAAAGTCTTGACTAGAATACGACAATGAGTCCAGCTCAGATGACTTTTTTGGTGCGACTTGGTTACCATTAACCAGCTTGACAAAACATTGCCACTGTTGCTGAGAATAGCCATCACAGGATGGGCGTTGATAAAAGAAAACATCCCAACAACAGATCAAACTAGTCAGTCCACATCCGTTATTTTCTTCTTTTCTTGCTTGAAACTCCCTCCTCGGGCCTTACTGCCTGCAATGGTAGCTGAGCTATGTCGGGTACGACCCCCATTGACTCCTGACTTGTCAAGGCCATCTTTGTCTGTGGGCGAATGCATGGAGCCTACGCTGAGGCTGGACATAGAGCTTGACAAGTTGAGGTTAGAGGAAATGCCGAGACTGCTGGGATAAGGATTCAAAATATCAAGGTCATCACCAGGTAGACAAGACTCAACCATAGCTTTCTCCAGACAATTGACAAATAATTCTGCTGTATCCGAACTTCCCGTTGACTTGGAAAAGGTGCCAGCAAATCGCCACAATCCTCCGAATCCTATGGCTAAAAGAAAATAAATATAGAAAATAGACATTCAACAATTTATTCACAGTGGGAGAAAAATGTTAAGCACATACAGTTTGGTCTCTCTATTCTGAACACCTCCATTTCCAGCAATTTTCTTCGGTTTACAGAATTTTCTGGATTAGGGAATACTAAGAAAATTATAAGAAAACAATCTGTTCCCAGAAAATGATTTACGATTAAGAGGGATTCGGATTACAGAAGTATGGATTAAACAGACCAGACTGTATTTTCCTGTGGATTAAAAAAAATATATTTAGATTTAAATTTTCTTTTTGCAAAATTTGGTTCATAATATTTTTGTCCACTGACGAACTTGTGGTTAAACAGATGGTGCCTCTTTGTCAATAAGGTTAAGGTTTCAGAGTTCGGGATAATCTTTGAAAAAAATTCAGCAAGCATGCTGCTGTGCAGCGTGGTCAACATGAGTAAATGTAAAATTGAGGTTGGAATCAAACAGAGCTAGTTGTTTGGCATTTTCCATTCTTGAAGTCATTTACTCGTTCTATTTTTCTTTTAACATATCATAACATAGTGGCATATTATGCTTTATATCATGATGATGTTAGTGTCAGAATCAATTAAAAATCAACAGAAAATCCCATATGGCAAATGAAGAATGACTAACTGTCTGACTCAAGCCTAAGTCAACCTCTCATCACATTTCAATAAAGAAAGACGATTGACAAACAAAGGTAAAAAGCATCTTATTATCACTGTTAGTATTGACACTTTCTGCAAACATGAAAATTAAACAAAATGGAAAAGGCAGGGTTCTGGCAGGAGTGGAAGATGATAATTCTATTATGCAAACACTAATGATGATACTTAGTAGAAGTAACATCAATGATGAAACAGTAAAGCTAAACCACGTGGAATGCTGATCATGTTAAGTTTGGGACAGATTATGTAACATCAAGGTTAAATCCACTTTTTGTCAATTTTCTCAAAACTGACTTCATGTGACATAACTTTGTTATTGTTCTGACCACTTCATATATAATACGATCAATAGGCTTTTTTATAAAATAATAATTTCAATAATTTTAAAAAGCCCACGCACCAATAAATTTCCTTTCTTCCTAAGGGGACATTTTTTCCCCTCCCCATCTTTTCCAAGGAAAGACTGGATCATTTCAGACATCAGCTGCAGTGCACCACCACAAATGGACATTAGGAGTAAATTATTGTATTATCTTGCCCAATTAAAAAAACCCAACAATAAACAGATGACAAACTGGAGCTTGCTATGCAGCCATCTAGTTCCCAAACTACAGATTCTCTCAGTATGGCAGGTTAAAAAAAGAAGGATGCATAACAACATACTTTGTAGATATGATAACTGTTGTTGCTGCGTGACATCCTCACAGGCAATCATGTTCTGGATAATGGACTGTACAGCATTCAGGATGGCTTGGTCATGGCACAGAGACAAGACGTTGACAATCTTTGCATCCAACAAACTATGGCTGTAAGCGGAAGATGGAAAACATACTGTTTGTAATAATAATACACATTTTAATAATACCCTTTATAAATTTTCAAAAATTTTTCATTACTATTATTATTTCTAAATTCTATTTTTTTGGAGAAGGGGTTGGGATTAATCCAAAGGAAGATGGATTAACTGAGACATCAGCTGCATGGCAGCACCTCAGAGGTAAGCAATAAGGGTAAATCATCTTGTCAAATGAAAAACCACATGATGAAGCAGGACTCCAACCAGTGATACCTGGATTACAGAGCAATACCACTGTCCACACGGCCATCGGTTCTCCTCTAGTAATAATGATATATGAAGCTCTGAACAACAAAACGTTTCCAAGTGCTTTTGTTGAAAATAAGATGCGTCAGTCAACCATCTAATTAAAATGCCATCACTGATTATTGACTTATTGATCTGTTCATTAATTTCAAAATAATCATTTAATTACAAATAGATATTTAATATCATTGATTGATATTACTAATATTCTAGTTCTCCACTTTTGTTAATTGAAAAGTTAGAGACATAAATTTTTTAAATAATAAGTCTATTCATAAACGGAAAATTTTAAACTAAAAAAAATATGTTAAAAATCTTTACTAACTCGCCATCCAACTACAATAGCAACCAACTACTCTAGTGATATAACATTTTCAGCTTTTGAAAATCTCAAGACTCACATGACAGGAAAAACTTTTGGAAAGACAACGGATGCTTCAGCCAGATACTCATACAAAATTCTAGCCTCATTTTCATCTGTAGTGTTACGTACCAAAGTTGCCTAGGAAGGAAATATTTTTTTTATAAAGATATCAATATTAAAGGTATTAAGATTATTACAATTCATATGAAATAGAAAAAGAAAATAAACATACAATATAGACATAATCTTTTTTTCATTACACATGTATCATCACCATTCAAAATGGATGAGTTGGTTTGTTATTACTTAATACCAGTGAGAGACTAGCGGACCATGGAGTCCTTCCACTAGTGTCACTTTGAGCTCCAGATACCATATGATGATGTCTTTGGTGAGCAATATTGCAATGTTCAATTATATCAACGTTTTTCACGGTCTTTAAATATAGATAAATTTAAATTTAATCATAACAATTAAGACCTAGGTTCGGGTCAAGTAAGACCGGGGACCAGGTTGTTAAACCATCGTCGGGTTTTTTTTTCCGGCGAGACCGGAAAGTTGGCAGCTCTGCCATTTTGAATGAATAGTGAGGCGACGGAAGTTAGAAATGCAGTCTCTTGCTCACGGCTGACAACCGCATTAATTTCTCCTCGCATTTTCGGTCAAACCTTTTCCCCGCATTTTTAGATTCCGTGGAGAACTGTTTCTTCCTCGATTCAGCTGATGAGCTGGATGTATGACGACCGCGAAGTCTACTTCCGAGGATTTCTGTTTTTCCGAGGAAGAGTTCCGACCCTGTATAAGGCTCAGGCTGTCTCCCTGAGTTCCCGGTGTACCCTGTCTGGCGATTACAAGAGAGACATCTTAAATCATATAAACAAACAACAAACAAACTGTGGTTTCCCTACGTTGCTTGTAAAGGGGAGTCTCTTAGTGGCACCATTGATTTTGGTGTTGTTTAACAGAAATTGTATGTTTCATTTCGTCTTCCTGAACAACATTTTCTAATATTTCAAGCAACATTTTTCTGTCGATGATGTCAAATGCCGCTGACATATCAATGCCTGTTATTTTTATGTTGGTATTCGCTCTTTTTCATTTTGTGGCTAGCCATTTATGGGTCAAAACTATATCTACTGTGCTTCTTTCTGGGTGAAAACCGCTCTGGCTATCTGATAGAAATGATTCGATTCGCGGCCCGATTCTTTTCAGAATTAAGGTTGAGAATGCTTTTCTGATTGTGTTAAGGAGCATAACTGGTCTCAGGTTGTTAAGTGGACCTTTTGGTTTGCCTGGTTTTTTCGATAGGGATCAGAAGACCTCCGTTTATATAGTACCACCATATTCTAGGGAATACTGTCTGTTCATACCTTAACATTTACATCATTTTCTATTGCCTGAGTGAGCTTTTTAATAGAGTTCCTGGGGTGAATTTTATTCTAACACAATGGCTCAACTGTGGCACTTTGATGGTTCATCAAAGCAAAACTGCCAAAATGTGAAAACATTAGATACAAAAAAGAGTAGCTCTAGACGACATACCAAAACAGTTAAGACCAATGTTTGGGTTGGGTAGTCAGTCAACACCTCGGGGTCAAGCAGGACATTGTTTTCATTGGAAACTGAACTGCGCCCACTGCGTGGTGGTGGTAAGGTGGACTTGCTGGTGTCAATCAACTTTTTGGAACCAGGAATGGGCATGGAATTACTGCGGGTCTCTGAAAGAGGTGGGGTTCGAACAGAACTGGCAGGCTCACTGTCAAAGCTATGTCTCTTTGTGGAGTTTGTGGCAAGTTGAGGCTGTAAAGAAAAAGGTTTGGGAATTGGGAAAATGGCATCAATAAGGCAAGGTGAAGAGACCAGACAACAGTTATCAACTTTTTATTCTCAAATTAAACATCATGTCAGAATGCCTTATATCTAATGTGTCTCAAAAGTTATGTCACACCAACCCGTCTCAATATATCTGGTCTACAAATACTTATCAAGAGAAAAATTATATGCTTGAGTTTGTTAGTATCTCGCAATGCACATGAAACATTGATATGATAAAATCCATGTTCCTCAAGTTGGGCACTATCTTGGGCATATTAAATTGCTTCCCCCACAAAGCTGAATACAATTAATTCCATTACGTTCAGATTCTCCAAAAATATTGGCTATGACCACACTAAAGTTGCACTCTATCAAAAGTTGATGTGTTGCTGATTCTAATCAGTTTGTGAAACACCTCAAGATGGTGAAATTAACATTTCAGAGCATGACTGCTATTGGTCTGATTTCCTCATGATCATCACCTCTGACCAACAGGAAGTTAGAAGTTCTTTACAGCAGAAATGGTTGGCAATGCTTAAGAGGACAATCAGGAACCGTCAATGTGCCTCAGTAATTCAAGATAATGGTGTCAAGCTAGGTACTAATCAAATTTAAACTAGGGAAATAAGAAGATAAGTCTAAGCAAAGTTATACCCCTTAAAGATGCTGCATTTCAACAGTTGGTTTGTTTCAATCAAAAGAAAATAATTTTGTCTCGAAGTGCATCAAGTTTGATCAAATTTGAATGAAAATATTATAAGTTAAATATTTAACTATTTCATTTAAGGTGTGACAGGATTTTTGAGACAGCATAGAACCAACTCGGTAAGATGAGGATTTAAGAAAGATTAAGTGTAGTAGCCTTTGATTAAAAATATCTACATTGTCACAACTGGTAAACACTGCCAATACAGATAATTTATTATCTCATAGTACCAGGAAGGAAAGAATACTTATAGCTATCTTTTTTTGAAACAAGAAGATTAAATGCTTGATTTGGCCATCAGAGTATCTAGTTATTCTGTTACTTTTTAAAAATCATTTTTAGAATGATCATTCATGTCCACATTTATCATTCATTAGGTCAAAGATATCATTATATAAATTTTAATGTTTCGTGTAATTTCTACATAAAAGTACAAATAAAAAAAATGTTTCCTTATTTGGAATGTTAGTTCATTTTCACGATACATTGATCACATTCTTTAACACATTATCCTAAGATCTTAATTATGATATAGATTTTAGTTTATCTGATTAGACATAAAAAAAAGTGACTAACAATTTGATACAAAATCATTCATTTGGACATACAGCATTTTAATTTAAAATGATAATCATAATGACGACAACAACAATAATAATAACAATAATAATAATAATAATAATAATAGTAATAAAAAAAAATGTATTGATGATGATGGCAATGCCATACCTGGCTGGTGGCCGTTTGAATGCCCCTTTGTGTACGTTGAGGACTAGATTCAGGAGCTCCATTTTGTTCCCCAAGTTCCCATCCCAACTTTGGGGTCTGTGGTGGTTGCTGTTGTTGTCTTGCTACTGCTAAAGCATTTTGATCTAACACATCAAGACTTTTTTGACGCTGTGTCTGTAAGATATACAACAATTTTTTTTTATTATTTGTCATCAAGGATTCTATAACAGGGTACAAATATAAAATGATGTATTTATACAGTCATCCCTCTCTCTATCTCTCTCATCTTGATTCCATGGTGAGCATAGACTACCAATAAAATTCCTCCATCCCCTTCTAACCTTTGCAAGCCTTTCCATCTCATGCCAGTCTTTCCTAGCTCCTCAAAGGGGTCTCTTTTCAAGCTCGACTTTGGCCTTCCACTTTATGGATTTCGGTGTAGGGCTGTTCTAGTGATGTTATCTGCAGGTTTTCTTAGTGTATGCCCTATCCATCTCTATTTCCTTTTGTATATTTTTTTGTTAATGGTTTCTTTATGGCGTCGCATTCCAACAATAAAATGTTATGTCTTGGATGAAACCACACGAAGACATGACCTAGTCACGCCCCGCTGGTTGACTGGGGTCAGCATTGGTCAGCTGCACCCATGAGATATCAGATTGCATTGGCGAAGTTTTATGGAAAAATTACCCCAATTTATCTTTCTTTTATCTCTCGCACTTTAGCGACTATTTTCACCATTGCATCCAAGCGATTTTGTGAAAGTTTTATCTTTCTATCTTTTGTGGTTTCGAAGATATTCTTATTTCAAATGTTGGTGAAGATTTTCGAATTTTATCTAATTGTTTGTGAATGAATATCAAATTACATAAAAACTGCCGTTCAAACCGTCATCCTTCATAATTCCTCTTGTAGCTCTACTTTTCTTTGTTGTTTTAATGTAAATATCATACTCCATCCAGCAGTAGTTTTCGAGGAATATCGATTTTTCTTAATCGTTATATAAAGTCCAGGCCATATACTGTAGAATACCAAATAGCTCTGAATGATATCTTTATTAGTCGCTCATTTAAGATGATCCATTTTCACAACATATTCTTTAACTTATTTCCAGGTTCTTCATAAGCTAGAGTCTTGCCATGTTATGTAAACAATACATACTCATCAAAACTCATGGATTCAATTACCGACAACCACGCGCACAAACACACACATTCAGGGACAAAATCATACATCTCTCTCTCTCTCACTCTCTCTATCTATTATCTATCTATCTCTGTCTCTCTTTCTCTTTAATTACAATACTAAAATCGAATCACAATGACCCAAAAAAAAATCAATAATTATATTGTTAAAGTTATATGCTTATAGGTGGCATAATGCTACACTAACACTTATTGAGGCTTATGGCACTGGGCAATAAGTTTGGTGTGCTTTATATTTTATCATGGGACTTATAAATTCTTTAGGCCTAGAGGCCTGTGCTTTCATGAAATATCTTAATTATCCCCAGCAGTTGTGGTTTTGTAATCATGGCCAGCTTTCTTGTAATTTTATGCAGCGCTAGGCAGGTCTACAAAAAAAGTTAATGTGTGTAAATAATATTACTTATAATTTCCCGATTACCCTTATTCTAATTTTGTTGATTTTAGGCTTTAATGCGTTGTATATATTGTAGAGATTGACAAGAATCAAGAAGTCCTTTGAAGCCAATGATGGCAAATAAAAAGTGGTTGCATTTTCTAGAATTGTTGCTTCCTTAAGCTTTATTTTTTTTTTAAAAAGGGGGTGGGGGAGGGGGCGAAAACTCAGCTGAAAAACATTTGAACTTCCAACATACACCTCTGCCAGAAATGTAATTCATCTTTAATAACTTGTAAATAAACTGTAAATATGTTATATTCAGGGTTCATAATGTGTATAAGTGCTAGATTTTTTGCAGTTGATAATCATGGTATAGTTGGGGGGAAAAAATCTTAAATTGCTGAATGGAGTATTTTCTTTTCGTGAATATCTTTATTGATATCTTTACTTTTATTGTAGAGTTAAAATCTCCGAAACGGCAGTTTTTATGTAATTAATTGTTTAATTTATTATCTAAGCTCAAAACATTCATTTTAGTTGACAAAAATGTTTAATTTTTAACTTTGTTGAACATTTTACTGTCATCACATGCATTCTAAACTAAATTAGATTTTTCCACAACTCTTCTACTCATACATGTATATACATGTATATAGCAAACCTTAACAATCGTATAACATTACGAAATAAGCATGTTTTCTTTAATATAGACAGGTCTGTTTCCTAAGATCATACTATGGACCATTGCAATGTGTCTAAAGCACCGGAAGAAAATTAAGCAAAACAAAGCTCTTGTATAGCACTCATATCCACTCAGTAGGTTTGCTCATAGGACTGACATTATACTTTTGGGCAAACAGAAATACATAACTCATTGGAATAGTCCAGCAGTGTGTTGGGCATCATTTCAATATTTGGATAGAAACAGAGCTGTGTTTAACCACCTGGTACCTATTTACACAGAAGAGTTGAGTGAGGCAATGGAAATATTAATTTTCTTGCCTAAGGCAAGAACATATTAATTTTCTTGCCTAAGGCAATAACACAGCAGTTAGGATGACATTTCAATAAAACCAACGTCCCTTGGTCCATAGTCTTGTATTCTTACTAATTGGTTTTAAATGTGATAGAACGAAAACAACAATGGAGGAAAAACTTAGTTTAAGACTAGCACTGCTAATTCTTCTGTAATCTGATTGGTCAGTCGGAGGGTCATTTACCTGTGGAGGTACTGGATGAGTTATAGGGGTTGACACCCCTGAGGTGGATGTGGAGGTGGGGAGGGAAGGGGAGGGGGACTGTCCCTGGCTGGCAAGGTCTGAGCTGACACTCTCACTTGATGGAGAATCACTGAGGTAGTTAGGAGCTCTATGTTTTAGGTGACAACGACTTCGCACTTCTTCGGACACAGAGACCAAAGCTGGAAGAGAAACAAAATAAGAGTCGGGTCTTTACAAAACCATTTAGAAAATCATACATCTTCACTGTGTAAAAGACAAATTTAACTCATTTCGTACATAATTATTTTTTCTCAATTTCCGTATTTTCTTATTAGAATTCACTTGAATGAGCTGACTGATTGGCTCGTTGTATCGACGAGAAAGCGACTGAGCTGGCTCATCAGCTTGTATGAGTGAGTAAGTTAAAATCAACATGGTTGCCCGAGACCTCAATGTTCCAAATTGAATTAAGTCACATTAAATAAGATGATCAATATTAGTTTCTTATGAAGTTGATGCACTGCAGTGGTCTCAGGGCACCATGAAATATTACAGCCTAAAGAAAATTTGAAAGCAAACAATATATCTAAGTCTTACTTTTTAAAGAATTACCTCTCTATCATACGAGCGAGGAAAGAGGAAAACTGAGTGCAGAACTCCTTCCCTGCAAATCAATATGATGTTGACAGGGTTTAAGCCTTAGGACTTTGTAGACAACCAATAGTTATGGATATAAATTCACCCTTCCTTTACCATATTCAACCTCTCCACTCGGTAAGCCATTGTTTGCTGAACGATTTTCAATTCTAGCCACCATCTCACCATGTCTGCCTACCTGCTAAATAAGCCACTGTCTGAGATGTCACTTCAAATTTGTCTCGGTTTGTTGGTTTGACGGTGATACTCAGCAGTTGATGGAGGACGTGAATTGTGCGGGATACAGTGGTGGCAGCAGGATGTCGGAATCCTAAAATAAAGATGAAAGGGTACAACAGTGTGTAAAAAGAGATGAAAGCTATATTTTAAAAAATCATGCTGAAAGTCCATACAAATGTTGTATTGAATATACAGGTGTTAATTCAGAGAGAGGATTTGGCCAGAGCTTAGACTGAATCGAAGATGAAGTGTTTACGAGAAGAAGAAGATGAAGATGAAGTCTTAGTACCTTCATAATTATATTAGTTGGAATACCTTTGAGGAGATGTCCGACAAGGGCAAAATGGAAATTAGCATGGAAAGAGAGACCCATGTCATGGTCCAGTTGCTTGAAATGCCATTGGAGGGGTTCCCTGGCATTCATCATAACTTTCTCCAATGGCTGTGGATGGATGGATGGATACCAATGGGTTAGGTATTAAATGGAATAGCTTCTTAGGCAGGCTGTAGGTCATTAATATCCCTGCATGAATTATCTTATACCTTAGGATGATCTATAGAAACCGGAGAGACTCAAAGAACCAGATCAACATTATGATGATACTTAGAAATATTAATCCAAGAATTACATGCGTGGGTGGCTCTTCACTATGGTGTTGACATTAAAAGCATGAGTCATTGAGATATAATCCATGACTTAGCCTTTCCCCCTTTAGTTTAATGCATTAAGGTAAAAAAAATTGATTTCTTGGCAAAATTAAATTGTTGTCAAAATTCATATATTCATAGTTAGCATGTTGCGCTATGCCTGGGCAATTGGTTTTCAAGAAGTGTGGTTGCCCAGGTACACTTCCTTCTCCTCAGATCTTGACTTTTCCTATTTATTTCAGAGTTGAGACAATGTCAATACGTCTGTATAAGAAGTTTGTAGGAGTTTTGCTCTAATTCCTGGCAGACCATAGTAGGAATTCAAATTTGCCAGGGTGGCGGCTGGAACGGCCTGCTCTTTTTTATTTTCAACCACCGAGGGTCCTTTTACATGTGCAATTTATTCATTATCATCATCATTTTATCATTAATATCATTATTATGTTTGATTGCCCTTACCGTGTGATCAAAAGCCCCCATGTTGTCCAGAGTGTGTAAGTTTTGTTCCAACAAGCCCAGACCAGCAGCATACAGAGAAACTTCGTCTAATTGCAACACAGAAATGGCCACCCAGAAGAGAAACTTGTGAGTTGGAGATTCCTGGGGAGAAGAATAAATAAAAACCTTCGAGCGACACCTCAGTGAATAAGTTCTTTTCGTATTACTCTATTTTTCCCTAGAGGGCTATGCTTCTCCATTATTTCCCAGAAAACACAATGGGAATCTATTCTTATGAAGAAAAGAAAAAAATAAACATGAGCAAAACTTGTATCTTTAAATTAGCAACTTATATTTCTTTTTTGAAACTTAAAAAAAAAAATTCATCACATGAAATCTTGAGAGCGATCCCTTTGATTTTCATTCTCTCTGAAAACCACCTTTGAAGGCATCAGAAAAACATGATATATAATATATATGTAATGGAGAGCAAATTTCCCTTACAATAAAGAATTAAATAAAACTAAGAATCCCTGTTAGACTCACTGGTTTCAACATTGGCTGTAGGCGGGTTAAGCACATGACCACAGCTTCTATCAATGTCAGGTCCATGTAAGACTCCAATGCCTGGATAAAATGCAAAGAATAGTTAAAACTAGTTAAAAATATATCACTAGTTGCTTATCTTGTTTAAAAAATTCTGATAAATACCAAATATTTAGTCAGTAATGCATAACCATAAAATAGGTGATTTCAGATAATAACAATTCATTTAAATATATCTTATTTAGCTCTGAAAAGCAAATTTGTAAAATACATACATAAATAAGATACTTAGAAATAAATCAAAAAGACTAAAAATGGGTTAGGGTGGGGGAAAATGTATTAATGTGATGGATCATAGCATTAAAAATTATGGCATATATGGTTATCTTTAAAATTTGACTTTATGCCATATGTCTTTTCAATTATCATCATTATTATTACTAAATGATTACAGTACTTTTTTTTTTCTTTCTTTTTTTTAAAAGAAAAGAAATAAAAGAATGAGGTACTTAAGCAGAAAATACATTGAGAAAAAGTACATTACAAAACTTTAGAATTGCAATTTTGGCCATTAATATGTGCAATACTCGAAACAAACATTCTTTTCCAAAAGTTGAATTAAAGCACTGCATGAATTCTACAACTATAAAACAATAGGCTTCCGTCTGTCAGATCTGACCATGGATGCAGCATGTGGCGCTGCGTCTGGGCAATGTATTTTCAGGAAGTGCGGTTGCCCAGGCACACTTCCTTCCCCTTAGATCTTGACTTTTCTTGCTTACTCAGAGGAGAGACAACATCAATACATCTGAGTAGGAGAAGTTTGTAGGGTTTTTCCTCTAAATTAGACCATGGTAGGAATTGAATTTTGCCAGTGTGGCGGCCAGAATGGCCTACTCTTATCGATTTTCAACCACCAAAGGTTCTTTTACATACACAAAGGCACATGGGACCTCCAAGTTTATCATCCATCTCCAATAGGACTAGGCACTTACATCCTGCCTACCACATAATGAGGCAGCAGAAGAAATTGAAAAAAAAATTGATTTCAATATAAAGCCTGCACCGACCGGGATTCTAACTCATGTCGACCTAGCGACAGTTTTGGCTTTATAGGTCAGCGCCGTAACCTACTGAGCTATCCACCACCCCCCAGTAAAACAATACGGGTACAGATACAGATAAAGGCACAGGAGAGAAGTTTGATAATAAAAGAAAAAGTGAAGACTAGGGAACATTAATAAAAAAAAAGTGACTTACAAAAATATCTCTCACTTTCATCATGATTTTCAGCAATTGTTTCAACTCAGAGTCAGTGACAGTCTTACTGATACAACCAAACACAATGATGGCCCTAGGTTGGAGGGCAGGGTTGTACTGGAAGGCAAATCTGGATATTTCATACAGAGAAAACAAGCAGACAGGGAAAATAGATAGACCAAATAACCATCATATAAAAATATAGGTTCATAGCTTATCTTAGTCCAAAACACACAAAATCATTTTAATCAGATTTATCTAGGCTGATTATCATCGTTTATGTCAAACTTACAACTTGTATTAGTAAAAAGTAGAGTAAACAAAATTCATTAAAAGGAAAATCCATTCAAAGCTATCAATATCTTGAAACTATTAATTAAAAATTCATCGTTTGGTTATGATGATGCATTATTTCTTCTTCCTAATTCATAACCATTGACAAAGATAAAAGTATTAACCATTTAGAAATGAGGTGCCTATGAACATTATTCAATAAACAACGGTATGAGAGCCTTTCGGTTTTTACTGATTGCCATTAACTATGAACAATATCAAGCACTTTGTGCATCAAACTACTAGTTTTTCATAGCACTATCCACAGTCATTTACCGTCTGGAAAGGTCGGTCCATTGCTGTAACCAATCACAGTTAGGATTGTCTTTCATACAAGCCTGGAAAAATGATACATTTTGTTAGGTCTTCTTCTTTGTCTTCTTACAAACTCCAAACAAATTTAATATCATGATCAATAAGTCAATATTTAGCTTTCAATTGTCATGTAATGAAAGAGATAAAGAATAAAACTGAATCATTCATGTATTAAGTCTATTAGAGAAAGCGGATTTGTGTCCTTATTCTTTGTTATTCCATGCACTCCATACTTAGCAACCATTAAAACGTAATCAACTAAAGTAATAAGAGAACTTGGAATTCAGATAGTCGGACATTTAACATCCCTGAGTCTAAAAATGATTGCCATATGCATTCTTTCTTCCCACGCACTGCAAGATTGTGGAATAAATTGAATACGGATTTTAGAAGTAGCAAAAGTGTTAATATTTTAAACATAGGCTACAATATGAAATACTTAGGTCTACATAATACAGTTAATTAACTAACATAATACTTAAAATAAAATTCTTAATTTTAATTTTCGTTTATTTATCTGTTTTAAAACTTGTTATCAATTGATTTATTGCACTTAAATTATAGTAATTTTTCACATTTTCATTTTCAATACTCAACCTTGAGAGTTTTGTCAGCGTATATGATTACGGATTAGTTACATTGCCTATCCCTGGTTACCCTTAGTTACTCTTAATTACCCTTTTGGTCCTTGGCTACCCCCAATTACCCTTGATAAGTGTGGACAACCCTACCTCCATAATTTCCAGCAGAGCATCAGCGATGGCTTCCAGAGAGCTGAGAGGCATTTTCTCATTTTCTGGCGGTGACATGGTGAAGGAGCTATCCCCAGGCCTGTAGGTGGTGCGGAAGGCACTAACAGCGGCAGATTTGACTGTGCTGATGCCAAACAACTGGTAAAATTTTGGAAGGGAGAATTCAGCAAGGCTCAACTTTAGCACCTGGAGGGTAGACTCTGAAGAGAGTAGAAATGAAAATGTGAATAATTTAAGTGCAATAAATCAATTGATAACAAGTTTTAAAACAGACATTTTTTTTTCCCTTTTAAACCAAAAGAACTCTAAAAAGATATCTAGAAATCAAAATTGCATTTGAAAGCATCTGCAACCTTCTAATGAGTAGATTAAGACCTTTTTTTTCCTATCCCTTTCAAATATCTAAAATGCATGTCAATTATCAACTTGCTTTATCACAGAGATATCCTCCAACATTGAACCTATTTGAATCATTTCATTTGCTTTTAACAGCAAATCTACGAATTACTTAAACTTGCTATAAGCTCTTAACTCCTATCCATTTTAAAAACTTTATTTCTTAAAATGAATTCTCACACTTTAAAAAAAATAATTGATTGAGAAGAATGATTTCCTCACATAAATTGATTTATGCATTATAAAAGATTTTTTTTTCTTTTTTTTAAATAAAAAATTGAAAACAAGACCAGGCTTACCTGAAAAGTGAAGCTGAGAGCAGGTACACAAGGAATGGATGATGTTGATGACCAGACCATGGGTGGATGCCCTTAGAGACAAGGGTCCAGTGGACACCAACAGTGTGACGATATGGAATAGGAATGGTAGATGACTGGCAACTGGAGGAGGTGGGAAAAGAACACAATAGATAGGAGAAGCATGAGGCAAAAGGGTGAACTTTGAAAATGTCATACTGATAGTTGTAAATGTAGGATGAAAAATTTGTTATCATGACTAAAATAGTTTATTGCCACTTTTTACGTACATCCTGCCATACATTATGAAAGTTTATGGGCGATGACAACATGAAGCCAAAAGATAAAAGCTATTAAGAAAAAAAAAAGATTTGTGCTACAGAGAATAAAAGAAATGAGTACAAATTGATTTACAAGTAGAAAAATATAAGCATTCCAATATCTCAAGTTGACACTTTCAGCATAGATGCAGAAAACAATCAAAGAGAACAATCGTAAGTTTATATTGGAAAGGAAGTGGGAGGGAGGAAAGGAAGTGGGGAAACAAGGTGTGTGTGTGTGGTGGTGGTGGTGGTGGTGGTGGGGGGGGGGGGGGGGGGGGGG
>JASKDV010186832.1:0-11958 GCA_032466395.1 Aegires albopunctatus
GAGAGAGAGAGAGAGAGAGAGAGAGAGAGAGAGAGAGAGAGAGAGAGAGAGAGAGAGAGAGAGAGAAGAGAAGAGAAATATAAAACAGTTCAAGAAAGACCTAATGACCAATAAAAACACCCAACAAAAATAGCCACCAAAGCAGCCGTCCTTACCACCACCATTTCTGAGGCACAAGTAAGGAAACCGCCACAAATTGCTGACTCCAACAGCATAACCGATCAGAGTTACGACGAAGTCCAAGCTGTGAGTCCATTGATCTCTCTTCTCCTCCTTCTCATCTTCCACCTCAGTTCCATTGGTCTTTGCCAACATTGGCAACTGGAGGAAGCCAAATGAGGAGGGAAAAGGGGAAGGGGGGGGGGGAGAGAGAAAAAAATGGCATCCTATAAAAATAAAATAACTCGAAAAAGAAATCATGGGTAATCTAATTAAATGGTAATTTGGTTTCTTGAAAATGAACTCCACAGACATCCTATGTGCTAGATATTAATATATCAGACCAGCCATCGCAATAATAAATGGCAACATTTTAATTAAAAGAACATTAACCAGCACGACAAAATAAATATACTTTTCTTCCTTCTTCATCTTCATTTTACGTGACCTGGTTAAAACCCGGTCCACCGGTCTGCCGTGAACATGACCTCCTGGCAGTCCAGAGGCAGTGAACACTGATCACTGATAAGTTACTTCAGAGTTTCGCGCTATCAGCCACGCTTGGCAACTGCAAGAAACTACCACACTCATAAACCTGTATACAAATCCATCATGCCGCATTAAACGACAAAACAGTAAGCACACTGAATCGAATGATTTTCCTGATGATCTTTTTAACTTGTATCAGAGCGGTCTTCATGAAGACGGCTCTGCTTGTACGCGTGATGAATGAATATATTGTAAGATTGTGTCCGTATGCTAGTAGAAAGAAGAGAAGGTACATCGTATTTTTCGAAATGGCCTGCAGGACTGATAAAGGTTGGAGGAGAGCTGTTGTATTGAATTTTACCCATGTCCACTATTTTGGTGATATCAGGGTTTTCCTAGACTGCCATGTAAACAGCCAAGGGTTCTTTTACATGCGTATATTATACACATGGGACCTCCGATATTATAGTCCTTCTCCGATAGGACTTGGCACTCTATATCCTAGCAACTTAAGGATAGGGGGCAGAGGGAAACCCGAAACAAATTTGGATTTCGAATTCAAGCCTGCATGGCTTTGAACCAGGGACCTTTGGTCGATGTGACGGTCAAACCGTTCCCGGAAATCACAGAGAACCAAGCCCAAGCTAGGCTCGAGCTGACTGAAACATAATACCTTGGGTACCAAGCCCAAGCTAGGGTCGAACTGGCTGAACCATAATATCTTGAGGACCAAGCCCAAGCTAGGCTCGAGCAGGCTGAAACATAATACCTTGGGAACCAAGCCCAAGCTAGGCTCGAGCTGGCTGAAACATAATACCTTGGGGACCAAGCCCAAGCTAGGCTCAAGCTGGCTGAAACATAAAACCTTGGGTACCAAGCCCAAGTTAGGCTCGAGCTGGCTGAAACATAATACCTTGGGGACCAAGCCCGAGTTGTCTCGGGTTGCCATGATTAACACTCACCTCGCCTCACCTCATTCTCCTGACCTGGACGGCCGTAGAGGAGACGTGAGGGCTGCTCTTGTTGTCACCTGTCGCCATCTTGTTTGGTCTTCAACTTCTCTCAAGAGGGTAGGGCGGTCCATCCGGGTCCATTGTTTGATGTTGTCGAACCAGGCCATCTTTTTTTTGTGCCTCTTCTTCTTCTTCTTTCTAGTGAGCCCTGGGGGATGGTTTTGACCATCGAGTCGTGTCAGCTTCCTTTTCCTTATGATCGAAACAATTTGGGTTCCCCTGTGTACCAGCTAGGGACAGAACGTTGTTTCTAGCTGTCTCGTTGGTTATGTGGTCCCTTCAGAAGATCCCGAGAAGTCTTCAGTGACACTTATTTTCAAATGCTTGTAGCTTTTTTTATGGATTCAGCTGTCAGTGTCCAGCTTTCACACCCGTAGAGTACTACTGAGTGTATCAGAGATCTTAATAGTTTTAGTTTTGTTGACAGGCTTATGTTATTGCATTTCCATATTCTATCTAACACTACAGCTTCATAAACTATGAGTTTTAGTTCACTATTGAAAAACATTATACAAAGCAAACACAAAAACAAACACAGAACATCAAACTACATGTTTTTGTCAAACTATAATATAACGCAAAATTTCAGACTTCTTAAGTGGTTAAACATATTTTCTTAATAGCGCTTTGAAAATGTATAAAAACTGCTGGTCCAAGGGGGTGTGATTGGCTCAGATTGGCTGGTCCTCAATGAAATAACTTTTGACTTTATTTCGTGGTAAGTATCATGTCCACTTTTCTTGGTGTTATTTCATACTTTAAAGGATATCTATGATTACTACTTACCTGTTACCTGTCAGCATCACCGCTGTCGACGATCGCTGCATCACTGGTGACAACTTGACGCCATTCTTCTCGGTTGTTAGTCTTATCAACTACCTCATGCATGTTCATCCCTGTGATGTCCTTCAGGTTGGAGAGATATGACACTGATGGTCTTCCTCTTTTTCTCCTTCCTTCCATCTTTCCCTGCAGTACTGTTGACATCAAGTTGCGTTTTTAAAAAAATGTCACATTGCATGTCCAGCATATTTTAATTTTCTCTTCTTTATCTCTGTATCCAGTTCCATTCGAATGCCAAGCTCTTCAAGCTATGATTATTACTTAACCAATAACCCTTTTAACTCAAACCTTATTTTTCAATGCTTTGTCAATTCGAATGTCTACGATAATGACCATCTCTTACACCATTTGCTAATTTAGATAACATCAAAGTTCTTTACATGGTATGGGTATTAATAGATTAAGTTGTTGATATGAAGATGCGATATCAGAATTGATTAATCTCATATGATTAGAATCGTGTTGTCTGTTCAAATCCGTAGATGCTGCAGTATTATCTGGGAATAGGGGCTGGTATTATTATTCTTCAGTAGAAGTCTGAGAAGATCTAGTAAATTTTGATATATCGCATCGTAATCATGGATAAAATAAACCATCTAAGCTTGCATAAAGCGCCCTGATTACATGGATAATAAGAGCTTTAAAATTGTGAATTTCAATCTTGGCTATGTGAGTTTAATTTCATATGCCAGGCTTGAGGTTGATGATAATATTTGCTTTCATTGATTATTTTCCTATTGTATGTCAATGAACTTGAGGACAGTATTAATTAGCTTCTATCTCTTGTGTGTCTTTAAAGTATCCTGTACGACGTATTGCAATCAATATCAATTGTCTGAGTCGAGGAAATTGACTAGATCTAGATACGATTAAAGATATAAATAAAATACAACCGGTATGAGGGAGCAAAATTTGGTTTATTAATCTGAACAACCGCTTCAATACTTAAAAAAGCAACCACAATTGTTAAAGATTATAAGGATAACCGGATTCCTCAATAAAAGTGAATTCATCTATCCAGTTAAATCCAAACTGGCTTTGAGGTCTTAAGGCTTTGAATTAATTTAAAGCCTATGTGCTACTGGGAACTTACTTAACTCCTATTCACCTCCCCTATTTTATATCGCTCTCCTCGCTTTCTTAAATCAATACCCTTAGGCCCCGAGTCCACTTGTTGTTGTATTGAATTTACCCATGTCCACTACTTTAGTGATATTAGGGTTTTCCCCACGCCGTCAAGAGCCCCCGCCGGGAGCTCACGGTTTTCAATGCTAGCGCAGGGTTTTCCTAGACAGCCTTGTAAACAGCAAAGTGTTATTTTACATGCGTGTTATTATGAAAATATTATACACATGGGACCTCTGATGTTATAGTCCGTCTCCGCTAGGACTTGGCATTCTTTATCTTAGCAGCTTAAGGATAGGGGACAGAAGGAAACCCGAAAAACATTTGGATTTCAAATTCAAGCCTGCACTGGTTTGAACCTGCGACCTTTGGCTTGATAGGCATGCGCCTCTACCTCTGAGTCTACAGCGCCATATAGGCCGCACAGAATAATATTAATATGCATTACATTTCACCACTCGCCATGCACACGGCAGGCAGACCACAACGGTCAAGGTTGTCTTTTTTTTTCTGCTTCTGCTCTTTCCGAATGGCGTCCCCCCTCCTATTCTGTACCTCCTTTTCTGTACCGTCAAAATCCCGGTCTGTATAGATGATGTGGACACGAGGCCTTAGGGAGCCTTCTTGCGTGTCAAAGTTCAAGTATCGCCATCCAGGAGCAATGCCCCTTGAGAAAGAGTATTGGCCGTAATTGTAACTTTCATATTACTTCATTTGACATCTTTAAAACCCTATTGTCCCAGAGTCTATATATCAAATTATCATAGAAATAGCCTAGTGATTTTTTAGAAATGTTTATAAACTATAATACAATAATCTGTACCAATACGCAAAGTTTCACGCCTTTATTCATTAGAGTTGAGATGTTTTTCTTTTCCTTCGTCAAGGAAATGTATTCCAGTAAAATGTTTCTCTTGACTTAAGTATAATACATGAGAACCCTCCCGGTGCATTCGTTCCTTACATTAACGAGATCCAAGTATTGTCATGTAACTTTCTTGACTGGCACCCAACCCATTTATCATAACACTGAAATTCAATAACGTGATGTTAATGAGAAAACACGGAAAAAGCAGAGCAAAATCCACAATTCAAAATATTCTATAAAAGTGTCTCATTCCTATAGCATGTTTATATCAGGCTCGAAGCGAGTGATACTGTTTCATTTAATAAATGGTTTTTTTTTTTAATGTAAACTTTTAATTTATTTATTTATTATTTATTATTAAACAAAGGTATTTCTATGTCCAAATACGTTTGATTCAATGCTTTTAATATTTCTCTCTAGGTGAGTGATTTGTGTTGAATTGCTCAGACAATAGTTTCTCTACTTTTAGATTTAGAATATGGGTACAGGACAAACTGAAATTCATCTTCTTCTTCAAGCATACTGACATTTACATCGAGAATTGTTGTCACTACACCTTATAATATAATTTTATATTTTTACGCTTATGACGATAACAAAAGTGTGACATGTTGCAGTCTTTTCTTAAATTCTTTAACATTTATTTCATTATCCTTAATTTCTAAAAGCAATCTTATAACGTTAGGAATAAAGGAATGCATAATAATCATAATTTGTAGAAGACGGGTAATTATAAGGTAAGCTATTAAAGTACCTGGTTATTCTGTACTTTTTTATTAATCATAATTTATGGAAATTTCAAATTTGTTCATTATTTGCTTTATAGACGATAACAAGTTTATTTCTCCCACTTTGTTCTTCTAATGGTATTCAAACTAATTTCTTTTATTGCCATAATAAAGACAAATAAAATAATAAAAATACCGTCTCGTCCTAGATGTGAACAATAGCTTTATTTAACATTACTATGATACCTGTCATTCTACCCTGTACCACCGAAATGGGGTTAAGCCCCGCCCTTAATGCCCAATAAAGTGCATTTAAGTTTAACCATATCCCCTCCCGAGTTACCACGTTGCCATGAGTAACAGTAATAGAGGTAGATCTATATGTAGATCAAACGAGATTTAGCTCCGCCTCTAATTATACACTTATTATGTGGAGTATTTGAGTAATGTCTGCGCTAGCATTGGAACCGTGAGCTCCCGGCGGGGGCTCTTGACGGAAATGTCAATTCCCTTCCCATCCTAGCCGCGTTACTATAGAGTACAATGTATTACGTATTGGTAGTTAATCAATCGAGTTAGGCTCTGCCTGGAAAGATCAATCATTAGTAATTTATGCTGTCATACAATGGCCATACAGTTTTGCCATATAAGGAAATGTATTCGTAATAGATCAAACCAAAGAAAGTTAGTCGATAATAATAAGTCTACTCTCACAATGGGTTTACTACCAAAGTGGATGCAGACCACGCTCCTGTCCATTCACTTTTAATCCTATCCATTCACTTTTACTCCTGGTGCCCTATTTCAACACCTGTTTCTTTCGTTGTCGATATTTTTCAACATTAAGAAAATCTTTAGTGTACGCTTTGACGGCTTAAAATGAAATGCATTCTACCCTTTCATGGATATTGACCCACTTGACGTCTTACAGGGGCGTGGCGCCTATGTATTAAAAATACGCAGTGCGTGCCCGAGTTTGTGGATTAAAAAATACATTGTGATTAATTTAGTAAATCTTCAAATAACAACATTGGTTAAAATCATTTCAAAATTAGCAGATAGAAGTTTCAATAACTCAATACCGTAACAAAAGAATCAAAACCCCAAAAGTGCATTTAGATCAAGAGTCCTTCGTCGTGGAAGACGCGATGTGCATATCGTCAACTTGCATACATAGACTTGAGACGGAAATAACGCACTTCCATTGACTCTACATTAGAGTATATTCTTATAATTTCCTCTTAGTGGGATACGCAAATCGTTTTATCTTGCTAATTAGAAATTCAACTAACCAACGAATAGATACGATGTCAAGCCCGCGTTCTTCAACTCGCGGCGTCAATGTCACAAACGACACTGGAACAAGGGAACAAACCATTTTTTTGAATAGGGCGTTAAATAATTGAAGTTAAAAAGAAGACAACAAATTAATGAATCTTCTTAGTTTGCATTTTCCTTGCCAGTTACAAACATAACTCAGAAACATAAACTGCCCTTAATGAATTATAAAACGGATAAATATATAAATGAACAAATAAATAAATAAGAGCTAGATCTAGATCTACCCTCAATCGAGTTTAGCTAGTCCTTGGTCTTTTTATTCGATTGAATCTAACGATGTCACAAATGATATATTTTTTCACCTTGTCACTTCTCATGATTTTCACACGCTTTTAATATTTGGGATCTAAGGGAAAACGGAAGCTAAGTAAATATAATATAAGTTTGTTTTTTGTACGTTGTTTTTCTCCTTTAAGATTAAGTACGCATTTTTTAAGACTGTAAATCGCTACCGTTACCACTTGTCCATTTATAGATTTATAGAGGTTTTCGCACACGATAGTTTGTACATGCATCTAGCATAATTAATATTCTTTTCGATCAATAAATACACAAACGAGTTTTAAGCAGTGAAATGGAAAGGAATGGACGAAAAGGGTATGGAGGATGGGGGTACAAATGCCTTCATTGAAATATAGAAGAAATAAGGAAGATGTTATTCAGTTCTATAAGATAGTCCATGGTATAGATGACATTGATTACCTTTTTTCAATTATTCACATGTTCATTTTACGAGTGGGGACAAAATAAGATATATTATGTTTTGGGTACTTCTACTTCTATAAGGCATAATTATTACTTTGTCACCAGAACTGTTAAAATCTGGAACACATTGCAATTTAAGACTAAAGATTCAGAAAGCATAAATTCATTTAAAAAATGCAATAGATAGAAAGCTTATTAACATGATGTATCTATATGATGCATAGTTGGATACTGCTATATGAAGTCAATATTGTGCTATGGATTGCAATTTTCAATCATGTCCCATTTAATCTTACTCCATGGTTCGTATAATGATTTAATATAATGTGTTAAATGGCTTAATTGTAATTATGTTATTTGTACACAAACACAGGGCATTAAAAGGAATATTAAATGTTCCTATTTCGTCCTTTACACTGATATTATATTATTATATTACTGCATACATCTGGTTGTACATGACAATGTATAAGAATCAAATCAATCGTCGCCTCAAAAAAAAAAAAATCAATTCTTTCTATAGAATATCATGTAATAGGACAACCGAATTCTGAGGTGACGTAATTACGATAAGCTCTCCGGCAATTCTTCATTATATTTTGCGTACCCCATCAGAGGGGGTCACACTTCGCCCCTGACGTCTTAAACCCTTGTACGTGTACTATGTGTGGGGCGTAGGTCACCAACGTGGCTCCGATTCTCTCTGTTCTGGGTCGGGGTTTTAGTGGAAAGGCCTAGCTGTTTGGTTTGCATGTTGAGTCGACAAAATTGAATTAATGGTTTTTAATCTCTCTCGCAGTATTTATTGCTGGGTTTCTAAATATAATTTCAAGTCGTTCCAATGTCCTTCTGCTTTTGTACTTCCTTGGGGCTCTTGGTTTGTCATTTCCTATATTTCATTGCTTAAAATTTTGTCCCATCATTAATTGATCCTCAGAATTTGCCTCGGCATCTGTTCGTAACTTGGAGATTCTCGGGGTTTATTTTTTGGGGGTTGTTGTTTTGTTTTTTTTAATTAAAAGGGGTGGGGATGTTTTGTTTAGAGAAGTAATGCCTTCATATTTGTACTTTTATTTCTAAGGATGCAATCTGTGAATTTGAAAAATGTCTCAAGGTCTTAAATGCGGCCTTTCCAACTTAGCATTTCTACCACTGTTTACTACATTATCAGCAAAATCAATCTCCTCTAGATTCATGATGGGTCAACGACCATTGGATTCCTGTTCACCGTCCTTCTTTTAATCATTGACATGATACAGCCCTTACAAAACAAAAATAGAGAAAGCAAACATTGAACAGCAGACATCCTTGCTTGACACATTTTCCTATATTGAAAGGTTTTTTGAGAGTTATATTGTGGATGACATATTAGATATTATAATAATGTATTGATTGTAATAAGAGACTGATTAATTTGAGGGTTCCGAGATGCTGAATTAGTTTTGGTTTGCATTAAAGTCTACATTATCAAATGATTTTTTCCCGGCTGGATTGATTGTTTGATTATGATGCGCCAGGTGCATATTTTTTTTGCTTATGATGCGCAAGGTGCATATTATGTGATTATGATGCGCAAGGTGCATATTATTTGATTATGATGCGCAAGGTGCATATTATGTGATTATGATGTGCAAGGTGCATATTATTTGATTATTATGCGCGAGGTGCATATTATGTGATTATGATGCGCAAGGTGCATATTATGTAATTATGATGTGCAAGGTGCATATTGTGAGATTATGATGCGCAAGGTGCATACTATGTAATTATGATGCGCAAGGTGCATATTGTGTGATAATGATGCGAAAGGAGCATATTATTTGATTATGATGCCCAAGGTGCATATTATGTAATTATGATGCGCAAGGTGCATATTATGTGATTATGATGCGCAAGGTGCATATTATTTGATTATGATGCACAAGGTGTTTATTATGTGATTATGATGCGCAAGGTGCATATTATGTGATTATGATGAGCAAGGTGCATATTATGTGATTATGATGCGCAAGGTGCATATTATTTGATTACGATGTGCAAGGTGCATATTATGTGATTATGATGTGCAAGGTGCATATTATGTGATTATGATGCACAAGGTGTTTATTACGTGATTATGATGTGTAAGGTATGTGCAAGGTGCATATTATGTGATTATGATGCGCAAGGTGCATATTATGTGATTATGATGCGCAAGGTGCATATTATGTTATCTGGGCATTAAGCGGTCGTGTCCGAATTTGCCTGTTCGTATTTGAATCATCTGTACCTGTCAATTTCCTATTTCATCCTTTCTAATAGAAATACCTTGAAGTAGCTGCAGCTAAAAAAGATGGTCCGTATCTCCGCATCAGGTGCAGATTCACAGATTTGACATCAATAACCCACCCTCCCTAACCACCCCCTTCCCACTAACCCCGGCAGTCCACATTCTCACAAGTACCACTCGACCACTACGCCATAATCTTTTAATCTTTATTCTTTTACCTGCAGTGATTCCATTTTTTACTTTGGCATTTTTACAATACAGCTAGGTTTCCAATCTTTTGGGACCTCTTTCCTTCCCCGAGATTATTTATAAAGTCTAGCCCATCAATTGTTGTTTCACCAGCTGCTGTAAGTTTTTCATCTGGCCTGAAGATTATATATTCTTGTTCAATTTCGGTGAAAAGTATGACGGATCTCTCTTATTGATGTTGAATCCGTATTGATACTTGATTTTTAATATTGTTTCCCCTGGAAGAATTTCCCGAGAGTCTTTGAAAAGAACTGTATGACATCGCACAAAAACTTACTAAAACAAGGCGCATTATTCAGCAACCGTTTCGAACCAAAGAAAAAAACATTAAGTTACCCTAAAGATCAACCACATAGATGCATAGAAGAATACTTAAAGAAATTCCCCAACCACCCTAAACCTAACGACATAAACTTTGGTAAATAGCAATTCAATGTGTAGAACGGCTTCCATACTTATTTGAGGTGGACGTTCTTACCATAGGTTTACTTTCATTGATCAAGGAGTCAAGCTCCGCCCCTTTTTAGCCCAAATTGGGCAAATCTTCGCCCTATTGGCCCAGCAAGAGTACATCAGGTTTGTCTACGTCCATTTTATGTGCCACGTTTCCCATGACAATCGATGGTTGTCTGAAAATTCTAACAGGCGTATCTAGATTTTTGTATAAATTTCTTGTTTTCGCACCCCTCTTCATCCAGCCTTGTGTGTTTCATCAAGTACATTGTATCACCATCTCTGGTAAGTATTATGCAGCATGCACTTTTTTTCTTGATAACAAAATAGAACACTAAATCAACGAATACGATCAAAAGATTAATTTTTAGAATTAAAGGCGATAGCACTAGCAGTTTTGTTACCACATCTTGCTAAATTAGTTAATATGGTATATTCTACATAATTTAGCCAAGCCTTAAAGATATATTCATAACTTATAAACTTCGAGGCTTGATTATTATTCAAAGAAAAGGGATGATGTGACTCTCACATTTTGAGGAAATTTCCTGACAAAATCTGGAATATTCTGACAGATTTCATTCGCAAAAATTAGCCTATCGGTTCATCGGTAGTAGTAGTAAAGGTAGAGGTGGAAGACTTGATAGTTAGGGAAATTGAAAATGTTCATAATATAGAGGACTCTGTTTGTGAAATCGCTGTGGATCCCAACATCAAACGCACATTGGTCAGCTCTGACAGAGGCTATTGAGGCCAGGTGAATTTCTTAGCCAATCAGAATGGTCCTCGTAAATTGCCATATATGCACGACTGTTTCGTCAACTCACAAGAAAAAGTGGCGTCAGAGCATTTTGCATCGGATATAATAGTGGATACAGAAAAAAAAACAACCAACAAAACAAAACAAAAATTAATCATTACTCTGACTTTGAATTGTTTTGTCCTTTGGCAACCACATTTTTAAGCGTGTGTTTGTATTCGTAGTGTATGGAAGATGATGATGTGCGTTATATTATTATATGAAAGAACAAGTTACGTGTACAGGTCACTTTTAGTGAAGCCATTTTGAGTTAATATGTTTAATTATATGTTTACTTTGTACGAAATATATGTGTCGATTCATTCACTTAGGATTAATTACGTGATGCATTAAATGAATTGCCTATAATTTTTAATGTCGTGACAGTCTTCAGTTTTCCACTTGGCTGTTGCATTGCAAAAATGGAAAGGTCCTCTAGAAAACCACGGTCAAATACTATCACTACACTGTCAGCTGGCATTTCAATGTCTTCTGTAGCGGAATCGGTATTGGCATGCGTTAAAGTGTGGTTGACTGCTTATTCTCACATCGCTGCTATAGTGTCGTACTGTTTATTATGTGTTAGTGTAAGCTGTCCCCTCATCCTTATCTGTCCATTATATACGGTACAACGTAATTAAGAGACTTAGAAGAACAAAGAGCAAAATACTAAGATGTACCACTCTTTAACTCATTCAGCCCTACCATTGGCAGCCAGGCAGGTGTTCAGATACCGAGTATCTATATCTATAAAGGAGGAGAGGGTACACACAATGTCATCGATCTCCGAAACCACTGAATGGGCAGCTTTGGGATTTTCACATATTGAACTGTCATTACATCTCCCAAATCTGGTCGGATAAAATCTATCATAGACAATATACAAAGTCTATGAAGACGGATTTCATTTCCAAAAT
>JASKDV010186843.1:0-11953 GCA_032466395.1 Aegires albopunctatus
CTCTCTCTCTCTCTCTCTCTCTCTCTCTCTCTCTCTCTCTCTCTCTCTCTCTCTCTCTCTCTCTTCCTCTCTCTCTTCTTCTCCCTCTCCGAGTTTTGCCTATTTTGTCTTCTCCAACAATGTTCTTATATCAATTATGTTTCCAATAGAACTGTGGCATCAATGTTCATATTTTTAAAGCATTTTTGTATTATCTTTTTTCAGAAACGTCATGAGCCATCCAGTCTCAGTATTCCATGTTAGAGAGTCTGTAGATAGGATCATTAATATACTTAGGGATGAGACTCACAATGGCTTCCCAGTGGTAGAAGACTACAATGAAAACAATCCACAGGTAGTATCTAGTTCTGGAATAGTTGGTTGGATCATATGTCAATGATCTTTATGGCCATAAACATAAACCAAACTTTTCTTTAGAAACATGCTTAATTCAGGGTTTCCACAGGTCCTTAAAAGTCCTTAAATATTGTCAAAACGAAGTTAAAGCCTTAAAATAAAGTCCTTGAATTATATCATTTAAACTTCAGGTCATTTAAAAGACCTTAAATCTGAAAATCTTATCTAAAGGAATGGAATCCACTAATCCACGAAGATTGAGATACTGCGGTTTAAATCAAACCAGTAATGGTTGTCTGTCATGACAGGAGCCATAACTGCCAGATCACCGCTAAATAGCGGATTTCCGTTATTTCGATGACAGCCAGAAATTGGCTGGAAAATCCTATGCTACTTCACTGATGGGAAAAAAAACCACCACGCAATTGACTGCTTTTTTAAAAGAAAAAACAACAATCCACGAACGTAAAAAAGTGAAGTGGAAAATGTACGAAGCTGAATGTTTTGATAAATAACACATCTGCTAACAGCCGATTCAATATTGCTTAGGCCCAGCTCTACGGGGCATTGTAATTAGTGCTAATCCGCATGGACATGATTCACCATTCTTTTCATTGATTCAGTCAAAAGCATATAGCACGGATTTGAAAGAAGTAGATCTGGATCTGGCCTGAAGCTAAAATGGCAAGACGAATTACTACTATAATCTTGTAGTCACACCTGTCACCTGTCAGCATCACCGCTGTTGATGGTTGCTGCAACGTTGTTGACAACCTGCCGCCATTCTTCTCGACTGTTGGTCTTATCAACCACTTCGTGCATTTTCATCCCTGTGATGTCCTTCAGATTGAAGATGGTCTTCCTCTTTTTCTTCTTCCCTCTATCTTTCCCTGCAGTACTTTACCTTGTAGTAGGTAAATATATATTTCTATTAGCATGTTATTTCATGCTTTTTCTCCCTTACATCAACAAACTTTTCCTCCCCTTTTTTCGAGATGCGCGCAAATCTCCTCGTTTTTTGAGATTCTGGTCTGGCAGCTATGAGGAGTCCCAACTGTAAAATTCAAGGCAGGACTTTAAAAGTGACAAAGTATGATCAAGCTTCCAGTTCTTATAAAAGTGCATATGTGACTGCTGGGACTGAAAAACTCAAATGAAGATGAAAATCATAATATTTGACTTGACAAAGATATTTGCCCAAGGCCCTCGTTTTACCCATGGTATATAAAAAGTCATTAATTTTCATTTTGAAATATGTGTGTGAATCCTGTTAATTCCTCTACGCCAAAGTT
The DNA here is from genome assembly GCA_032466395.1 of Aegires albopunctatus. Lineage (NCBI taxonomy): Eukaryota > Metazoa > Mollusca > Gastropoda > Nudibranchia > Aegiretidae > Aegires > Aegires albopunctatus. The sequence goes on from JASKDV010186843.1 coordinate 1,629, forward strand.
GGCAGTACTTAAAATAATTAGTCAGTAGTTTAAGAGCGAACTTAGACCAGATGTAAAGTCTATGCCATTCTAATGTCATTTGCTAGTTGGAAACGTGAGACCCTTATCGTTTGTTTTTGGCGTTTTTGTTGAGGATTTGGAGGATGGGGGTGGGTTGTTTTTTTGTACAGCTGTCTTTTTGAGGATGTTTGCAAAAATGTCTATGTCAGGATAGAGAGACTCCTTTTTCTCATGTTTACTTTTGTAGAAAAAATTTTTCTTTTAATTTTAGGTTGTTGATGGCTGTGAGACTTTTGGAACCTTTAGAGGACTCATTCTCAGACATCAGCTAATCATGATGCTGAAGAAGAAGGTGAGGGCCCTGTGATCATTTGTCAATCTCCTTTCTCCTGTGCCATTCTGTCAATGTGATCTCGTCTCTCTAGTTCTGTTTAATTGCTCAGGTGCAGATGTAAATGAAATCAAGTTGATATTCTTTAACCACTGTTTTGCAACGTTTTCTCCATTGCCCACTGTCTTTTTGTCATTTAGACCATGTTTGTCTTCAACATTCCACACTCTATTATTGGACTTTTTTGACTTCATGATGTTCACTATCATGATTTTGAAACACTTCAAGGGTAAAATGGATTTCCAACCACCAAGAATACACTTAAAACATTCACAAAGATGATGACAGACGTACCAGCACATGAAATGTGACCCAGAGGGACATGACGCTTATAACCCTGAGATAAATTGATCATGGATGACTGGGTTTGAAAACCAAACAAACAAACATGCCTATGCTAATTATCATAATCATGTACATGAATCACACTCTACTAGTACATTTTAAATAAAGATGTCATGTAATTGCCTCTTTGCTTAATTGGATTTATCTGATTACTGTGTGTGACTATACTGTTCCAATTAAGCAGCTTTTACTCCATTAACATTGTATGCATACATCATCTGCCATTTATATAAGTAATTATGAACCTATTGTTATCTTATTGCTTATGCTTTTTCTTTTTTGGGGAGTGATAAGAAGTATGATTATTGTTGGTTGTGAAATGTTTCAAAATTATTTGTGTGTGGAAGATATGCATCTTTTGTGACCATCCTCTGCCCTGGCAAGGCCTTTCAAACTTTCAGTCAAGGTGCAAGGGGCAAATTCTTGTTTGAGTAATATGGAACCAATCCAACCCTAGCCACTTATTTTTTCTTATTTTTTCTTCTTTTACACTTCTACACTATGCCATCAGTGTCCCAGCCACTTTCTTTTTTCTTTTCACAGCTGTACGAGGAAAACCCAGACCTCGGAAACATACTCATGGAAATGAAAATGTCTGAATGTAACGATGATTACCCTCGATACATTCCGATCCAGGTTTGTGTTCCGTTTACTTTAGTAACCAGTAATGCTATTTCTGACCATGCTTGGGAATATCAGGCTGTGTTGACATACCTTTTTACTTTTTTTATTTATTTATTAAAGTGTTTAACAACAGATGAAATAATATGCAGTTATGATAAATAATTAAAAGGTATGAATTAATGTTTTAGGTCTTAGGCCAAAAATATGCTGGAATAGTTCAGGCATTAATTTCAGTGGAACCCCATGGAGGCGGACAATTATGGTAAATTGTCTTACTCCATGAATCGATATGGCGAACTGTGCTCAAACCCTTATTAGTTGGGTTTCAACTAAATGCCTTGTCTCTCTGAGCCACCTGCTCCTCCATGAGCAGTTATTCAATTCAAATACTTAATGCTTTTAAATACTCCTCCTCCTCCATGAACGTTAGTTTTTATTTTCATTTACAAATATCTTTATTCTTTTATTTACACTACCCTCACCAAAGTGAATTTAAAAAGATTTACCTTTTTTTTTTTAAATCAAAACTACTCTATTTTTTAAATTCAAAATGGACATTGAGATTGTAAATATAATAATTCTCTTATTCTTATTATTCATTTTTCATTTTCTCTTCACCCTTTCTCTTTTAAGCTTTTCTTTACTTATCAAAGATAAAAACCTCCACAATTTCCTGTTATCTTTTATAGAGGGTCAGTGTTTCAACTGAAGAGAGAGGCTTTACCATGAACTTAGCTCCATTCATCAATCAGTCACATTATGTTGTACTTGAGGTAAGCAGCTGTCATGATTTAAATAAAAGTTAGTTTAGAGACATGAGGGTTTTCGTAAACCAATATTTTAAAATATTTGAGAAGGAAATAACATCAAGGAATGTTTGACAAAATGCATAAAATGGAAAGGCATTAAAAAAAGTCAAGTGATGAAGGGGAAATGGACCAGTGACTTTTTTATTGCCTTGCCTACAAAGGGAAAGCACTCTTATACTTTCAATTTGTTTTTGAGTTCCATACAAATTTTTACATCTAGTGATGATGTCTTTTTAACTACGTTTTCAGCTTTTAATAAAACCTATCTTTTAATCCTTCTCCTGAAAATTTGTGAATAATTAACTCTGTCAAAATTGCTAGGGCAAGACGATTCACCCTTCTTATTTGATATTACAATTTGCTTTTTTACATACAGAAATGATAAACATATTATTGCTAAGTTAATAGAACTTATTTTTTAATATTTGATTTTATTGATTGGTGTTTGCACTCTCAATCCACAAATTTATATTTTACAGTCTGCCTCCTACACAAGTATCTTCACTAAATTCCGCTCCCTTGGCCTTCGTCATATGGTGGTCATCAACTTTTCCAATCAAGTTATTGGCATTGTCACTCGCAAGGATTTGGCACGATACACGACTGAAGTACATAATGGAGAAGTTACTTTGTCGGAAAAAACAATTGTACATTAATAACTTTGTCTTATATTTAAGTATTAATCATGACTAATTTATGAAAGCAATTTACGAAATGTCTTTCACTTTTAATCTTTCATAATCTTAATAAGCAGCAAAGTCCCTAACACCTAGCAATTGTATTGCTTTCCTTTTACTTGTTTGTGATTTTAAATGACTCAAGCCTCTTGTAACCATATCTGTTCATATGTGTGTTTAGGAAATTTTAAGTCTTTCATCTGACTGCAGCTTTGAGTTTGTTTTGATTTGACATGGTAAAATTGCTAAATGACATTCCTATGGTCTTGGAACAGGGAATAACTATGTGTGCTTTTTACTATTTATGCATTGTGGTTGTTTTGTTTTGTTTTTGTGGCGGGATGTGTTGGGTTTGTTGTTGATTTGTTTTTGTTTGTTTGTTGTTGTTTTGTTGTTGTTGGGGGTTTTTTTTGGGGGGAGGGGGGGGGGGGGGGTTGTTTTGTCTCGTTTTGTTGCTTGTTTTTTTTTTAAATCTTATTTGGGTTTTCAATGATTATTCAAAGTGATTATTAAAATAGCTCCTATCACTGCTGTTGATTAGTGTTTGTATGCAATGACCTGGTAAGGATCTAATCTATTATATGATCTCAGACTTTATTATTCTACACTTATCATTATATTTGAACACAAACGCTGAAAAGCCTCCTTGCACATCTTCAAGCAGCATTGAAGGACAGTTTGTTCTTGTGTTGCTATGTTTTGTAATGGGCGAGAGGTTTTTAATGGGTTCTATGATTGCTTTGGTTTGTTTTTGTTTTTTTCTGTTGTGTTTTTTTTTTTTTTTTTTATGCAACTCCTTAAAAGTGTCTCCTAAGGCATAGCTGCCATATGTTCTTCTTAATCTTACTTAGTAAATTTTGAGCTTTGAAGTCTGGGAATCTGATATTGGTCTGAGAGTTGAGAAAAATAATAAAAAAATGAGAAAATTCTAGTTTCAGTTAGCCTAGCAATACCAATACAGCCTTTTGGCGTATGCAGTTGATCGTTGACAGTTTAGCAGTATTTAGTTTTCTTGTCTAGAACGAGTGTGTCCCTCTTCCTTCACAGGAGAGCAGCAATCGTTTGGTATTTTCACGAGTCTAGTCTAGATAAAGATCTGGATGATAATTGCCGGAGATAACGAAATTCTTGATTGCGTGAATATTTATATTTAGCCTATATTTGTGAAGAATAGGCAGCAATTTACAAGCAAGTATTCATAGGAGTTAAGTTTCATTATTCCTTCAAAGCATCATGCCTTATGCAAGGTGTGTCACCATGACATTTCTGTCACCCTTGGTGAGAGATCTGATATAGATTCATCATGCCAAGACTATGACACATGCCAGGGCAGTTTCTCAGGAAGGAGACCTTCAGAAAACACAACCCAAAACCACCCTTTTTATTTCAAGAAAGGAGACTGAGTCCCTATATGCTACTCATGCAGAGTGCCTTTTTGTTGCTCTTCTGTTCATGGAGTGATCTTTTCTTGATGTCCAGTTGTGCTGAATTGTATGAAAATTCAACAGTATAAGACACTATACCTGTTCTTATATTTTGATAATGTTAATGTTATATGTAGTAAGATTATGAAGAATGAGAAAACGCCAAGCTCTCTTTAGAAATGTATAAGTAGAGGTTGCTTGACTTGGCCCATACTTGGTTTTATGTATGAGAAAATGTGTGAAATTGAAGACTGAACTAACTATGTAAATACCGGTATCATCAAGAATGCCTTTTGCATTTTATTACTCATGATTTTTAATGTTTAAAACTTCAGGGTTATATGTCTTATTATTCAAGTTTTGCCGAGCACATATTGCTATTTTGTACGTTGCTAAGTAAAAGTGTTGCTGCTAATATCATATGAGCATTACAGTGATATTTTATTGTAGAATGCTTATAGTGTTGTTGGGTTATTTGGGTTTTATTTAATGAAGTAGCCAAAGATATGGGGAAATTTGTTACAGGTCTTTTTTTTGGCAAGATTAACATGCAAAATACAAAAATGTGTTTAATTCAACTGATAGAAAATAAGAAAATTTATTATCTATATCCATGTCTATCTTGAATTCAAGCATGGTCCCCTTCCCACTTCATTCATAATTTGTCATGACATTTATTTTTCTCCCAATGATTTGTGTGCCAAGTATCTGATATTTTTAATCATATTTTTATTAGATCTACTCCTAGTGAATGGCAAATAGCAATGTATGAGTCTTTATTATTGACTTAAACATTGATAAAATTGAAATGTTAACAATTATGTAACCTGTTTCTTCTTATGGTAACATATGCCGCTTTTATGGGTTTTGAGATATGTATACCAAAAGAAAGCTGAGAATCTGCTCTATAAAATTTATGAAGATTGGACTTTTCATTACGAAGACACAACAAGTATATTAGGGATAGATCGGAAAACCAAGTTGAGAAAATGGCAATGAAAGATGGAGAACTGTTTTCACCAGTTTCAGATATGGATGAATAAACAAATACTGGGCAATTGCTAATTAAATTTTCCAAATTCGTATTTATTTATGCATACATTTAGCGTAAGATATTATCTAACTCTAGATAGAAAATCAACTCAACATCTTTCACATATTATTTTCATAGTTCATTCAGCAATACAAAGCATTTCACTTATAGTTCAGACTAGGTGATTTTCCTTGATTCAGCTAGATTACATTTGGCTCCTCCTGCCTCTGCCTCAACACCATGGTGTATCGCAGTATTACTTAAATGAAATCTTAACTCCATTCTTCTTATTCTCGTTCACTCAGATGGTTATTCTTGTTTCTTTTATAAAGGCCACCATCCCTCGGAGATCCTCCTGGCATCCGTGCAGCTTTTTCTTCATGTCAACTGGTTTAGGCCAGTACTTCTTTCTTGTGTAGCTGTGAGTCGGACATGATTGGAGGATGTGCTCTCCTGTCATGTTTTTTGACTCCTTATTCTTCTTGGAATTGACAACCAATGCCATTGTGCTGGTGACAAGCTATACTAAACTGATTTTTCCTTTTACTAATATTTCCCAGAAGGATTGAAGGCTCACTGCTAAGACCATTTTCAAATTCCTGTATGGTCGTAAGAAAAATAAAATTCAGTCTCTATGTGGTTGTTTAGTTTGCTCACAAGTGTTCTCAAAATCCTTAGCTCATTCAGTGCTTAGCCCAATTTCAGTGAACGCCCCCAATATACTGAGCAGCAACGTTCCTATGGTGAGGAGAAGTTGGCTATATTTGGAGAGAAAGAATAATTAAAACATCAAAATTCTTGGTATCAATGACAAGAGAAAGAAAGAACAAGCCTACCAATCTTCATATAGGCCTAATTAGTTGGAATTTTTTTTTTTTTTTTTTTTTTTTTAATTATTGGTATTGACAGTAATATTCAACCTATTTTACTCAACATAGTTGAGTTGTGTAAGTTTATTTGAAGAAGAAGAAGAAGAATGCCTTTTGCTAAATTTAACTTTGTTGGATTGGAAGAAAATGTATATTTTTGGAAAGAGCTAATCAAATTGAAATGCGAGAATACTCGTCAGTAGTAAATTGGCAGGGCCTATGGCCAGCGAGAAAACTCGTCAATAGCACTGAAGGAGTTAATGGTAATTGGCTCTCAAGTAGCCTTTGACACCATTCTTTGTTGTCAGAGACCTCTCCGCAATGTCTGGTGGTGATTGGCTCGCAGTAGTTGTACAATTGATCCTGGTTTTTCCAGTATTGGTCTAACCTATGCTCGAATGTTAATATATTGTTTGATGATACTACTTATTTCGGCAAGTCATTCCAAATGTTACATACTCTGTTGCAGAATGATTTTTGGGGAGTTTGGGGAGAGGGATGGAGTTGGATTTTGGTTTGGGTGGCAAGATGATTATCAAACTGCTCTATTAATTTTTTTGATGGCCAAAGTTTTGTTTACAGAGTTGTTGAAAAAACATCTTCATTTTTTTTATGTATTCTTTTTATATATAATGTGTTGCTCTGATTTTCAATCAAACTTTTTCATTTTCATATATATTAAATTATTTGCTATAATATTGATATTGTGTTGTATTTGCATTGGGTATATAACTTGCTTTAATTTTTTTAAAGTATTCATTACTTTTTTGCTGAAGATTATTATTTTATGGTTTCATCATCATCGTTTATACAGCCAAAGAGCTTTTAATTTATGCCATCTGGAGTGTACAACTTTTAATCAAGAGATTTTGCCAGGGATAAATAAGTCACCAAGCGTTTGTTTTTACATTGATCTAATATACATAGATATCATTTCCAGATAAAAGAACGTTGCCTCATAGGGCGCAGCCATATTACTATTATTATCAATGAATAACTGCCCCACGCTTCGAGTAAGATATTATATAAGATTTTGTCACTGTCTCTATCCTACTTTATTTTATAGGCCTATTCATATTACTCTTCAAAAATAAAGAGGAGACCCATTACTAAGTTTTAAGATTATCGTCATTAAATGATATTTTGTAAATAATTCATAGCAGAGTCGAGCTTCTATTTCAACCGTCCATGCAAGCACTCAAAACATCCACTAGCAAAGACTTGAAGTGGGATCTATGTAAATTACTTCAATGTTGTTGTTTTTATTGGGGAGGGGGGAGGTTGTTGGGTTTTTTATGAAATAGGGTTTGTAATTTTATTTTTTTTATAATGGGAAATTGTTTTATATTTCGAAATTATTATCTCTTTCTTGAGAAAGGAACGTTGCATTCTATACCTTGTACCTCCCAAATGTGTTGTAATATGGGGGTAGATATTATTGATTTTTGTCCCTATTACTGTGTATTTCTTACCATTGTGTTCTTAGACGAGGCAATCGCACAATAACTTGATTATGTAATAAATTATGTTGCTAATGCCATTGAATTATTTGATCTCCGGTCTCCAATTATATAATATATACAAAATAGTATTTAATTATGAAAAAAACGTAGAGCATTTTATGCTTGATGACATAGTCATGTCCTAATGCAAGGGGCACTTTTAAACCTTCAAATTCCTATTTCCCATCCAAGTATAGTTTGTGAGATTTATTGTAACTTTAAAAGCGTTTCAAACAAGTTTTGTTTTTATTTTATTTGAGAACAGTTTACTGTTTGCTACACATAAATCAGAATCAGAGCCAAGGTACTGCAATGCCCAGATCAATGACAAGATGTGCTTATGAATGTGACATTAAGCTCAGTTTCTGCAGGACAAAGAAATAACTCCCAAGGTCTATCTTATTGAAGTAAAAACTACGCAGTCCCTTTTTACAGCACATATTATTACAAAATGTATTTACAGGGTTTAGGGGGATTTGCAGTCATTGTGTTTTAATTCAAATCTTCCTACATTTTTGGTTACTTTTTTAAAATCATTGTATTACATGACTTGAATGGATTGAAATTGTATTTTCTTAAGGCTTTTTCCTTTTCTTTTCACTTTTTTAAAACTGGTAACTATCATTGACCATACAAAATTACTTCAACATATTATGACTGGTATTTGCTTTTAATACTCAAATATATTAATGTTTATTAAACATGATGTGAAACCAACATGGTTTTACTATGACATTTTAGAATGTTTTTGTCAGATGTTCGTTATTTAAAGTTCAGTTGAATAGGGAGGACTAGATTCCTTTTGTACATGTTTATTCCATGATACTTCTGTAGCATCTAAATCATATATGATAACAGACATACTATTCAATTGAAGATCAGTGCGTTGCTTTTTGTGTAATGAATTAATATTTTTTTCTTGGAAGATATGAGGCTCAAGTCACCTTCAAATTGTCCCAAATCTTGTGGTACCACTACACTTTCCCTCCGCTTAAACGTTTTGGTTGTCAGAAATGTCATTATCTATCATCCGATAAGGTGTTTTTTGGTCGCTACACATGCTTTATATTCACTTAATAAACAATTTATATTGGACTAGTCAGTTAGTTTGGAAGCAACATATGGTCGGTTAGACTTGCTCTTTATTGACTTTGAGAGCAAACATGTTTTGAAAATAAGATTATAAGTCACAATTTGATTACATCTGCTTTATTATACATCATGATATCATCAAAGGTTATCATGTTTTATACAATCACAAAAATTACAATGAAATAGGGATTATTTGTATTTATGCTATAATCATAATTTCATTTAATAAATAAACCTAATGAGCCCTCTAGATGTCATAATTTACACCTTTAAGTGACATTTCAATTTAAAAAAATTTCTCCTTCTTATTTTTGTTTTGTTTTCTAAAGAGTTAGACTACTATGATAATAATGCACCATATCTATTTTAAATATTAAATAACATTTCATTATTACACATTGCACTTAACATTAAACTATTATTTCTAAGGTGTTTTAATTATTTTATTATTGAATAGTGTAGTCGACCATGGGAACATGGTAACTTTTGCTTATAGACAAGTTGGTAGATCTCTTTCAAACTTCTTCTTTATTATCCAACCAAACACAACAATCTACTTACAACAATCTACTTAACAACAAACTGCTTATTTTGCAAGTTCAAAGATCAATTTATAGATGAAACACTTGTTTATGCAAAGACAACGCAATACATGTCAATTTATTTATTTTTATATTCATGAACAGTTTGGCAGTTATTCCACTGATATTTTACTTTACCCTTCTTAGTCTGCCTCTGGTATCTGTCATATCATATCAGCTGAAGGCTTCTTTAGTATGCATTATTTCCATGACTTTAATTTTGCTAGGCTCTTCAAACTGGTTAATTGATATTGATTTCCAACTGGACAAATTTTTTACTTTCTTTATACTCTACGAATGGTTGATGTAAGGCAGGGGTTTTTGTATCCATGTTGTGTGGTTGTTTCCCTTTTTTTTTTTAAACGTATGCAAAAGTACATTGTACTGTTGTTTATTTATGATATACATTGTACAGGATGATTCAAACAAGTTCTTTTATTTTCTTTTAGCTGTTTTTAATTTGTCATCTCAAAATAATGAGTTTTTACATTCAGTTCAAGCTTTGACTAAACGTAGTGCATACAAAATGTTGCCAAATTTCATGGGTTTATTTTAAAGTAAATTTTTTTATAAATATTAGGGGTTGGTGGTATTACCTGATACTTTTAACTATACCATGCAGTGGACAGGGATAAGTTACTTCCTCCTCCTAGCCAAATGCACAGTCTAGTAATTAAGTTTATTTTCTTAGAAAAACGACAAATGTTGAAGACAGGGAAAGGATGGATATTTTGTCCCTTTTTGCTAATATTGCATAAACTAGCAATGATATTGTAATGTCGAGAGCGTGTGGTTTATGATGTGCTTCTGTGCAACGGACCTCAATGACCTTTTTGAAGTGGTTCCCGGGGGTAAAGAATAGGGCCAACGCTTCTCCATGTGCGGGTCGTAAGAGGCGACCAGGGAACGGGGGCTTCTTCTCCCATCTGTCCTCTATCTTCTGTCTATCAGGCTGTTTTGTCCCCTCAGAGGAGGGAG
>JASKDV010186854.1:0-11952 GCA_032466395.1 Aegires albopunctatus
TATTATTATTATTATTATTATTATTATTATTATTATTATTATTATTATCATTATTATTATTATCATTATTATTAATAATATTATGAATACCCCACCAACAACAGCAACACCGAAGACGATCATGATTATGATGATGATACTATGCTCTCAATATTGCCTGAGTTATCTATTCCATTTTCCTTCGCAATTTTTTGCTTTTCGGAATGTCTACGAAAGCTGACATGAATTATTGGATTTGGATTTTTAAATTTCTTAGCAGATAGCCATGGACTTTGGACCCAATCTCATATTATCCGTTTGACAAATACAATGCTTCATTGCAAGATGGGACAGTCTAGTAGTCGTGTTGAAATGTAACCATTGATTGGACATTGCATATCTTCTACACACGTGTGTACTAAATGCCAATTACAACTATAAGTGATTTTCAAGGGTCCTTGCAAACGCTCATAATTTTATTTCCTGTTCTTCACACAAGTATGTAACCACAAACGCGCACACATACCCTCACACATACAATCCCTATTGACGCACGTTCACTCACACAATAGATTTGTATTACAATTACGCAATCGTCGATATTATTTATATGAAAACTTCTAATGCGTTGTATTCCTCTCCGAAACGAGGGCTTTGGCGCAGAACAAAATGTTCGGTAAATAGTTAAATTGCCGGGATTTTCTACTAAAACGCCCCCTAAGCTTATATAAACGTAAGTTTAAAGGAATTTCTTGAAATTATCCACCTTTGCTAACTTAAATTATCATCTTTAGAAGAACTTAGAACATAATGATTATAATAGTCAACCAGTAAGCTTATTCCTTCGTAGCTTAACTTCATTCATTGACTCCCATTAAACTCAGCAAAAGTAACAAAATAATAAGCCGTTTTGAAATTCATGCACACTTTGACAGATCGTTTTGCAGGTTGCTTTTTCCAGAACTTTTATGGATTAGTCTGCCACTATAGTAGCAGACGTGTACAAAATGGATACCAAAAGTTACCAAGGCATATAACATACTATAATGAGTAGAATGCAGATAGCGCGGTCAAAGAATGTCAACCATTTCATCATTAATACGTGACTTTCACATCATCCTCATTAGTTCTGAAATTGAGGAACAACCCTACTACTTCTGCGTTAGAGTTAATATTAGACTTTATGTGATAACACTCAGCATAAATCCACAGGCCTTGTGATGCTAGTTCCTTCAACATTCTGATTACAAACAAGCTTTTGACTCCAGACACACCTTTTTTCTTTGACTTTGGGATTGACACAGTTGTCCTGGAACCAGGGCCTGAATATGGTGGGACAGTCAATAAACCTGGAAAAGTTTCTAGTTTTGTGTATTTAACTAAACGTAAATCAGCATAATAAGCCAGTTAAGTTTTGCTCTACATTTTATTCCATGTGGATGTAGAAAAGAGTGGAGATGCGTGATGGGAAGGCAGTACATTGTGTAAAGAGAATGAGAAATCCATGACGGTTTGATCAGGTTTCGCCCATTGGTTGACACAATTGCCAACCAGCGGCACTTTGGGCGTGAGTCCTTTGGCCAACTGACCAGTTGAACATGAAACAACTTCAGCAACATTCATATATAAAGATGATTGGCTGGTGGGTTTGAATGTCAATATTCTCGATAATCGCCAGTCATTGGTGATGGGCCCGAAGAAAAGGCGGGTTTTTTATTCAATTTTCCTCACTCGAATCAGGATCAGGTATAAATGAGTATCTAGCCATCAAGACAGCTTTGTTCAAATCCAAAATATGAATGCGCCTCCAACAGGCTGCAAGTCTTGTCTATGTATTCTGTGTTGTGGTCGGTCACGAAAGTAAATGAAGCGCAATGAGCACGTCCACGCTGTAGATAAAATGAGCGCTATAATATACAATTTTAACTAACACTTTTACAGTTTCATTAATCTGCTCTTCATTCACAATACATCAACGATATGAAAAAAGATAGAGAATTTGTGATCTTTTACTTTATTATGTACAAAACATAGCAAATCATTGTTAATGAGGATTTTCAGTTTAAATAATGAATAATGGCAAAACAATAATGTGGTATCATAATAATTTATGAAATAATTTTCTTGGCTAATCAACAACATAACAATGTTGCAGGTTGGTCATCTAAACTAAAGTTGAGACATTTTCATTGTTCATAAATAAATAACAAAATCATACAAAATATAATAATAACACCAGCAAAGACAATAACAAAAACACCACACAGAGTTTGTATAGGTAATAATAATATACTGCATTTCCTAGGAAATCGGAGCGTCATCAGTATTTTAATCACTGTATTCCATAAACATAAATCTTTGTTTCATGATACTGTCCTTTATTTACTTTGCTGTATTCCATAAAGTCAATGCAATGATGGCTCTTTCCATTGAGGATTAACACATTTAACAGTAACAGTTATACGATTGACTTTATAGTCTTGGGATATTTAACTATACTTTTCCAACACTAACATTAGAATGTCGTTTTCTCCCTCGGTACACTCTTATTACGATTCAATTTTTGAGGAAATCGTGCAATTTATGTCAGTTATGTCATTGACCGTATCTTTTCGTCAATCAGATAAGTCAATTATGTCATTTTCCGTATCTTTTCGTCAATCAGATAAGTCAGTTATGTCATTTTCCGTATCTTTTCGTCAATTAGATACGTCATTTATGTCATTGACCGTATCTGTTCGTCAATCAGATAAGTCAGTTATGTCATTTTCCGTATCTTTTCGTCAATTAGATAAGTCATTTATGTCATTGACCATATCTGTTCGTCAATCAGATAAGTCAGTTATATCATTTTCCGTATCTTTTCGTCAATTAGTTAAGTCAGTTATGTCATTTTCCGTATCTTTTCGTCAATAAGATAAGTAAGGTCTCAAGTTCAAAGCGCCCATATTATAGACTGTACAGAAAATGTATGCATTATATTTCACCACTCGTCTTGCTCAAAGCAGACAGACCACAATGATCGGAATTTTTCTCAGGTTCTGCTCTATGCTATTGGGTGTTGGGGGGGCGCCCCCCCCCCCCCCCTTTCCCTCTATCTCCCTTTTCTGGCCAGACAAAAATCGGATCTGTATGGAGGCTGAGGACATGAGGCCTTAGGCATCCTCCTGAAAATAACTTCTATACAATTAATTACAAAAATCATTGCTTGAGCAAAAGTTTCAACAGGAATGAGATCACAATGGTATAGAATCTACAGCTGGTATTAAACGTGTGATTTTAATAACTTAAGTAAAGCTCTTAATTCGATTTGTGTTGTCTTTATGACAACATTATTGCTTTCTGTATTTCAAGAATATAATAGAATGAGGGTGAGGGAGGGGGGGGGGGGGGGGAAGAAATGAGAAGAAACAAATTGGGGCGAAAGCCAACAAAATGAAGAAATTGACAACATACTTATTATACAACATCGGGTATATCCGGGAAAAAAGGGGTCATTTTTATATGCATGTCAGGATTTGAATATGATTAAGTGAGCGACATCTTAAATGTGATCCAATGGCATTTTGTTTCATATGAAATTCTTAACAATTAATAGTACATTTTCTCACCTCTTTACTCTAAGTCAAAGCAGGTGTTCAAAATGTTGACCATTCCGTTGCAGACAAAGTTTAACTCGCTGAACAAAATTTTCAACAGTTCGTGTGCACATGGCTTCATTAATTGTGTCGATAACTCGCCGAATTTCTTCCTTTAGCCCTTCAAGATTGGCTGGTGAATATTCATACACTCGATCTTTCATATAGTCCCAACGAAAGAAATCCAAAGGGGGTGAGGTCTGGAGAATGTGAAGCCCAAACGTTGTCAGTTCCATGAGAGCTGGCTATGTCCCCCAAAGTTTCACGCAGTAGTTCAACAATATTGCGTGCCGGGTATCGGGTCGTACTATCTTGTTGGCACCATTCATTTGCTTAGTCTAGACGTCTTCTCATCTGTGAGTGTGAAAAACTTTCTTAGCTCCGCCCAGTAGTTCACCTGGTTCTCAGTCAGTTCACCATTTTAGTTTTCAAAGAAAAACGGCTCAATGATAATGCTGAAAACCATGGCGCACCAGCTGTAACACATGGGCTTTGCAGAGGTTTCTCACTAACAATGTCTAGCTTGTCCTTATACTAGAAACCGTTGACCTCTTTACATTACTGATTTTAAAAAGAGGGATTGAATTCATGTTGCTTTTTCGTGTTTATAGAGTGACGTTTTACCAACAATGACTAGATTCTAAGTTTTCTTTTTGCGCGTTTTTCGCGCAATTTTTTTGAGAAATAAAAAAAAAAACTGGACATCATACAAAATGCCATTGGATACTGTTTTGAATAACTTTGATAACGCAAAGCTCAGTTAATATTTGTTCATTGTGTTAGCATTTGAAATTGACCCTTCTTCCCCGGACACCCTGTATTATCGTCTGTACATTTACTTTTAGCTTTGTGTGATTGGTCTTGAGTAGAGACTTCTATCTCTGTCAATCTCTGAAAATTCAATATATTTTGTCTTGCTTCAGCCAGTTTATTAATTTGATGACATGATCTTATCCGTATAGTTAGTCAGTCAGAATGTCGGTCTGTCTATCTCCCATGAATCATTCACTGACTCATGAATCATTGACTAGAACCTACTACAGGAAGTAGTCTTAAATTTTGATTTCTAAAATAATGTAAATAAAATAAAAAATAGCAAAATAACACATTAAAGAATGAGTGGAGGGCGATTGGTTCCTATGCTAAAAGCAAAGGCAAACCTGTGTCATGGCGTCCATGTATTCCGGAATGAAATCCACATCTTTAGTATTGCCGTCATAGAAACGAAAGTAGCGTATCGTTTTCAACGCTATTACATTCAATGTTAATCGTTCGAGAGAAGGGACAGAAGGCTGTAAAATAATAATATGGCAAGAGTAGGAAATTGAAAAAAAGACATGTTTACAGTATATTGTATAAGTATGCAATCTTAAGTGCCGTAAAATGTCTTCCCAGCCATTGGCCACAAGTTTGCCTTCGCTCTAAGCTGATGGCGTTGTTTTCGTGACAACCGGAAGTAATGCATGACGTCACATAACATAAAGGCGTGTTTACACTTGGGAATCATCAACATTGTAATGGTGAAAAGGCATCCTTGAATGCGACATGGATGCGGCATGGAAGTTTGTGAAAAGTCTTTATCAATTTATGTGAATGTACCGGCAGCGGGCAAGAATATAAAGTATGAGTAAGGTAATCATAATTTGGCTAGCTGTAGACCTAGGCCTCTCGGAATAAGTCTTCAAAGGAAGCCAAACCATCGATAAAATCTGTTTTGAAAGAGGCTTTCGTTCGACGTTGTTCCTTAATATTTGTTTGTTTGTTTGTTTGTTTATTCACTTTTTAACCGATATTCATCTCTTGAGAAAATTACACCAAAAAGCTTAAAGTTTCACTCGCTTCTCGCAGACTCGTAAAATATCGAGATGGTCTCCATTTGGCCTGAACGAAGGCAATCCAAAGACACTAAGATAATGGGCATTCGGAAAAATAAAGGAGATATGACGGGTGATGGGTAAGGATTTATTTCGTGTTCATACCAAGATGTTAAATCGAGGAACATTGACAATAACCAAATGTTTTTAAACATTCCAGCAACATTATTCGACAGACTACAATACACTTAGTAAATGGGTGGCCACAACCTTGGGCCGACAACATGGAGACGCCGAATTCATAATATCATGCAACTGAAATACTAAGATTTTATGCAATGAAGAAAATCTACGAATGTTGTCATTCGCAACATTTTCAGGTGCGGTTCAGAGAGAATGCAATAGAACAGATTTGTCTTCAGACGCCTCCTGTTTCAATGACAAAATGAATCTAGATCATCGTAAGGAATGGCAAGCCAAAAATAGCCCAGGGTTTTTCCGAGGATGCGGAAATCATGTTATTGGCTGCTCTATTTTATTGGACTAAGGCTCCTCGTTGTTGTAGGTATGGTTATGATATTAATGAGTTTTGTTTTTTTGTTTTTGTTTTTTTAATTTTTTGTTTTTAAGTACACACTATGCTTAGTGTAGCTATACTTAGCATATTGTTAAATCTAAAAAATAAAATTAGGATTAATTTCATTCAACTGCTCAATATTACAACAAAGTCATATTAAATATTTGCATAATACATACAACATAATATTATTATCATTACATCATCATTATATAAAGTAAACATCAGCAACAATAAAAATAATATGACGGCATGAAAGACATAAGGGTAGGCGTGGTCATTGCGATTTATGTCAAGCTGACATGCTGTGAGTTGATTCAGATCAGTGATTCAAGAGTGAAGTGATGTTTCATCAAGAGTTCTAAAGGGGAGCGTTAATACTTATGGAACATGAAAAACCATGGCGTCAACAGCTGAGACAGATGGCGCCAGTGTCGAGATCATAATTTTGTTGAAAACACAAGAAAGAGAAAACTTTGCCATCTTTCTCTATGAGCCAAGCGAGTCAGCGATGAGTTATTAAGATTAGAGTCAGCAGAGAGAAACAGTCGTTTGTCATTCGCCATTCGTGACGTCACAAATTTGATTATATACAATGACATGTATAAGAAAAGATGGCGACGAATGGCAAACGACTATAACTGTCTGACTCAAGCCTTAGTCGCGAGAGCAGCGCTTTGGATGAGATTAGAAAGCTGGTTCCAGGCGTGCAGCACCAGTTAGGGTGCGTAGGAGAAGAATGAGAACTTGGTGGCAAAAGAGTAATGTAGGCCTGCTATGAGTGATATGGCTAGTCAGTTAAGAGGGCCTTCACTTTTGTAATGATATGCATTTATATCTTGAAATTTTGTAAAATAATGCGTTGAGAAAAGTGTAATAAAAAAAACAACATAATTTACACATGTGTAGTGATATCATAATTCAATACCAATGATGCTGGGCATGAACTCATACGTGTACCGTAACTTAACATTGTAATGATGGTGTCGGTGTACTACAATGGGATTTTAAGTAATAATTAGTCAAATCAGGAAGTCAAAATTAATGTGTTAATGTTAAACCCCTTCGCTGCTCATTCCCTGTACCTTGCACCTGATGATTTTTTGGTATGTAATACGTCAGTGCTCTCTCGACAAACCAAATACGTCATGCTCTATTTTGACTTCTACTTCTATCGTGATTTGATCAATAAGAGTTACATCCCTTGTTCTACCATTCTCTTTTGAATGAAGTAATATTAGAATCCTAGTTTCGCGTTGATTTTTTTGTTTTGAAGGGTATTTCCAGAACCTTTTAGGTCACAATTAAAATTCGTTAGCGAAACGTTAGCAGTGCGGTGAAAGGGTTAAATAAGACAAGCGTCGTTTGCATGTGTAGACTGTGTGGTCCAGAAACAGTGAATTAAAATAATATTAAAAAAGTTATAACAGAAGTAGGACGAACCTGAAGATTTTATCAAATAGTTCACCAGATCCGATTAAACCCCCTCCTTTATTTTCCCCTTTCCACTTCTCCTCTCCTGATTCCATTTAAACAACAATAAACCATAAGTTTTTATACCAAGGCATCATCATTAAGGTAAAAAAAAAGGAAACTTAATCCAACAAATTAAAACTATAGCGGAATAAAGATTGATATCAAGGCAAGGAGAAGGCACAAGAATGACAGAAAAAGATCTAAAATAGTTAGTAATAGATTATCCAACATTTAAACAGTAATTAATCCTGAACAATTACAATCTTTAGATCTAAGGACGTTTCAAACAAAGCAATAATAATCGAATCTAAACAAAATAATTATCGAATCTAGTGAAATAATCAATGGATTCTTTACACATTTTTGGTATAAACAATTTCGTCCAGCTTAAATAATTTCAAACATCAATTTACTGGCATTATAGTAAATACATACATTCGGTGATCCCATGCAATGATTATAACATAATATGTAACTTCAACTCTATGTTAATGATACAACAAATTTGAAAGTATTTCTCTCATGTTTCCTTACACCAGAGGTCCTATCTCATCGTTGAAGATATGGACATCCCATTCAATACAATTTTGATTGGAAGAGCAACCAGTTAATACAATGACAACAAGAACAACATAAGAAGAACAAGGATAACAAAAACAGGAATAAGAACAATACCGTCCTTGATAACAGCAGCAACAAATAACAATAGCAAGAGCAATGTCCGTGGCTTATAAAGGGACCATTTCCATTCACACTCTCATAACTAGAGATCGTAAAGTTCTAACTGGCAGTAAGTATTCATAATAATAAATAATAGTGTGATTTCTATGGACAAAATTAATAATACTTAATGTACAAAAAAAAACCCCACAAATAATGTGACAAAGAAACCAGGCAAATCATTTCTCCAACGGTTTTCTTTAAGTGAAATCTCAAAGTCCAGTAAAAGAGACAATCGTTAAACAAGTGATGTAAAATCTGTAGTGTGAGTCTGTATAGAGTTGAGATACATACAATAAACTAATCTTATAACATTTGCAATTAAGCTTGCTGATTGAAAGCTACGGCTATCATATTCTTCTTTCGGTTCAAGATTTCATTGATAAAATGAAACAAACAGAAGTAATTTATCAACACCAAGCGATACTGAGCAATGTAAACATGTGACGGCACTGGCACTTGAAAAGATTCATGGAGGAAAGTGGGGTGGGGGTGATGGCAAACAATAACTTGCTTATATATCACATAACAACGCATGCGCAATGACAGTCGCTTTTCTCGTCTTCATCAAAGTAACGAAGACCATTCTCGACTACTTCTTCCGTCAATTTCCGAATTCCGGCCTCTGTGACGGAAGAACACTCAACGTAACAGTCCACATCAACGCTGGATGCTGCGTTCAGACCTTCTTTTGTGGACACAAAGTTCAAAATTTGACCTTTGCCACCCAAATGGGAATGGAGACCCCTGGGCGTTGTATACGATGTAGGTCTGATTTTGGACGCTATACAGGGATCTTTGGAGGGCGCCAGGAGATCGGGTCCGATTTTGGAGGTCACATCGTCGTCCCGAAGGTCAATCTGTGTGCCCACCAAGATGATGGGCGTGTGTGGGGCATGCTTCCTTATTTCTGTTATCCATTTTTCCTGAGCGTTGTCGAAAGACTCGGGGGCTGCCACTGAGAAACAAAGTAGGAAGACATCACAGTTGACATAAGATAAGGTCCGCAGATGGCCAAATTCCTCCTGGAGACAAATGAAATAAGGATAATGATGATGATAATCTCTTTGCTTTGGCCTTCATTTCATCTGAAGGCGAATTCATGAAAACCTTGAAATGTAACCACACATATCTATATATTGTACGCACATATTGTCATTGGTAGCAAAGACCGGTCAGGAAAATGAGGTCATTAAGCAAATAAAACAGTCTAAATATAAATGAACAATGAATAGATACAATCTTCACAAAATGTCATATTAAAATGATGATAATACATGCAATGGGAGACGAAATGGCAAAGATGGTAGAACGTCAGAATAATATTGGACCGAGAAATTACACCGATATAAACTCGCGCCACTGTTGATTTTTTTTTCCTAGGGCAAGAAATCTACCCCAATAGTTTCACTCTATTACAAAAATGAGCCTTTGGCCGTTAAGGGGAGCGATGTCCTTACTTCTATAATACATTCACGCCAGACAGGCGTCTTATCCAATGTGTTCTGGGTTGTTGTCGGCAAAGAGAATATTGTCATTGAAAAGCTATGCGACCATTGTCAAACTGGGAATATGAATGATATATTGAATGACTTTTACTCTTCAGATTACTTCGAGCGAAACATGACAAAATACAAGTGTGTAAACAACTAAATGACCACTAAAATACATCAGCTACAACAAATGTCACACTAACCTGGCCGGCTGTGTCAAAAATGCTGATGACGTAGGAGATCCCATCGACGATAGCGGTTACTGTGAAAGAAAAGAATAAAACCAAAAAACGTCAAACATAATGCTATTACAAATAGGGTCATGGCCATCAATATCATATAATTATAGAAACCAATTCCGGGCAAGAGTGCTATGCCTCAATGAGCGCATCCATATTATTATTATTATTATTATTATTATTATTATTATTATTATTATTATTATTATTATTATTATTATTATTATTATTTATAAAGCGCCAGACATATTCTTTTGTTTGCCATTTCCTGATAAGACGAAAGCGAATGCTTGCGGCGGATGGCGTCTGAATTTTTGAATCAGAGAAGTGAGAGTGAGGTGTAGGCATGATTTTAAAACGGAGAGTTGATCGGACTCCGAGCAAATTCTTATCTAATGGGGTACGCAAAATTTAATGAAGAATTGCCGGTGAGCATATTATTGTAATGAATCTTTTGTTTTATTTCATCGATATTACATGGAGAGAATGGACAAAACAAAGTTGAGGTATACATTATATTATTTTCATCCAAATGCATGCATTACAGTTCCACCCTTCACCCCCATCCCCTTTTTCGTCCATTCCTTTCCATACCACTGTTTAAAAGCTCGTTTGTGTATTTATTGCTTGTAAAGAATATTAATTCTATAATATAACACGTACGATCTATCGTGTGCGAAAATTTGCCAGTCACTTATGAATGAAGGCGGAGAATGTAGAATAACGTCTATAGATCTATGAATGGAATAGTGGGAACGGTAGCCATTTGTAGTTTATTATAAATGCATACTTAATCTTAAACAATTAATATATTTAAAATTGTAATTAAAAAGTCCTGAAACAAGATGCATCTTGTAAAAGCTTTAGCCCATATCTAGGCCTTAGTGTAGGCGATCTTATGAAAATTTAAAAAAGAAAACGAAAAAACAACAATCTTATGTAGAATATTCACTTAGCTTCGGTTTTCCCCTCAGACCCCAAATGTTGATAATGTGTGAAAATCACGAGAAGCGACAAGGTGAAAAAATATAACATTATATATCAAATAAAAAGACCAAGGACGAACTCGACTCGGTTGAGGGAGGGTAGTATATATAGCTCTTATTTATTTATTTATTCTTTCTTTCTTTTGATCATTCATTAAGTGTAGTTTATTTTTCTGAGTTATACGTTTGTAACTGGCAAGGAAAATTGATTAATTTTTTGCCTTCTTTTAAATTCAAAATCCCATCTCTCTCTTCCCTTCCCCCACCCACCCACCCTGTAAAATATGGTTCGTTCCTCCTGTATCGTCTGTGATACTGTGACGCCAGTTAACGAACAAGGCTTGACATCGTATCTATTCACTGATTGGTCGCATTTTCGATTTGCGTCAAGGAATAAGAGGAAATGATAAGAATATACTCTAATGTAGAGGCTATGGAAGTGCGATATTTTCTTCTCAAGTCTATGTATGCAAGTTGACGATACGCATACCGCGTCTTCCCCCACGAAGGGCTCTAGATCTATATGCGCTTTTGAGGCTTTGATTCTTTTGTTACGGTGTTGAATTATAAAAAATAATCAAAAATTATTTTTTTATCCACAAACTCGGGCACGCAATGTGTACTTCGGATACATAGGCACCACGCCCCTGTCGTAAATTATTTTGATTTTATAAATAATTGAGCCTTAAATAGAAATCGGGCTGGGTCTTGCACTAAAGAGTTTTATTTTATGCGTGTGTTCCAAATTTGATATCACTTGGTGTTGTAGATTGCCTTGAAGGTATTAATATAAGTTTGGCCTAATTTTTATTATGATATTTAGATCTGATTATTATTGTTGTTGTTATTGGTTTTATTCTTGTTATTATATTACAAATATATCAATTTTAGTAAATCATCTCTCTTGGTTGGGAGAATATTGATTAACCCATCATAACTGTACGTTTAGAGAGAGAGGGAAACAGAGAGAGAGAGAGAGAGAGAGAGAGAGAGAGAGAGAGAGAGAGAGAGAGAGAGAGAGAGAGAGAGA
>JASKDV010186865.1:0-11950 GCA_032466395.1 Aegires albopunctatus
CCGAGGGTTGAACAGAACAGGACAAAAACATTCTCAACAGGCTTTCCGAGCGGACGTCTGCTGACACACACCACCTATTCTGAGCACACCACTGACAACAAGATAATCGAGTCGGCACTTGGCGTAGATACGAAACTAAACTGTCTCCCCATTGAGGACTTTTTATGTTGACGTATATCAACAAACATGGAGGGCGTGTTGTGGAAATGGACGAACTACCTCTCAGGTAGACTTTTTATCATCTATGAGCAGTCCTTTTTGTATCGATCAAAATCATTTATATCTTAAGAGAGAAGTAAAAGTTATGACCAGAATTATTCAATTGAATTTTTTTAAAAACAAATGTTCTCCTTTGCCTCTGAAAGTTGAAATTTTGGGAATCTTCCCCCATGCTACACAGTACAAGAGTCACAACCTGACACCGGTTTGGAAAAATTCGATCTAGAATCTAGATTAGATCTAGAGCTAGATCTAGATTCTAGATCTAGAATATAGATATAAGTCTAGATCTAGATATTGATATAAGTCTAGATCTAGATATTGATAAAGATATTGTAGATCTAAATATAGATGGAATAGGTTCTGAACTGGTCAAAGGGGTTAATTTGGAAAGATTTCAGTTCAATGTAATCTAGAATCTAAACCAACTGATGATCTAGAAAAGGATTGCAGAGATCATTGGCGGTAGGCCTAATGGCAATGGAAATAAATGTCCTGCAATCAATAACCCAAAGCCGAAAGCCTCTGGAGCCATGTAAAGGGAAAGAGCATTTTTTCTTTGATCTCTTAATGTTTTATAAATCATCGAATCAAGATGCTGTAAATGTTTACATGCGTTAACTACCACTTTCTTCCACCTTCTCACCATTTCACACTTTAATGCCTCCCTATCCTTAAAAATAGCGCATTGACATTTTTATCGAATCAGTGCCAAGCTACAATACAGCAGCAAGGGGCCATATATTGCATGTTTGATCTTCTGCGCATGACGAAGTAGAATGCTTTGGAAATGATACCTGCACAGGCGCAGTCAACTTATAAACATATATAATCAAGAAAATTCTCTTTGTAGGCCTACAACGAAAGGATTTCACAAACAGAGGCACTCACAGTTTTAGAGTTGAGAACACATTTCTCAGGTGCTGTGAATATTCCTCTGCTAGGTTTTGTTGGAATCTATCTATAGTCCTTCCCTGGATTCTAAATCAATTCTAGAATATAAATCTGTAAATCTCAATGGCAATAGATTTGTGGGAAAAGACGCACAGATTCAAACTGGAACTTCTTATGTTACTTAGTCCTTATCTAATCCTACTAGATAATCTACTCAGTTCATCTGCTGTTTTGTGATGTTAAATGTAGTATAAAAATGTCCTGAAGAACACTCAAACAAGATAATTTCTTCTTGTCTAGGAAGAACTCAATCCATTTTTCATATATCAGTATGCAACATTCCCGCAGAGACACTATTAAGGAAAGTGCAACCAATGGTCACAGGGCCACATTGTCTTTTTATTGATTTAGATCCTGTCAAGCAAATGTTGGTTGTGACTTTAGGATGGAAAATCCTAATAATCTCTCATGAACTCTCTACTGGCAAACAATACAGTCAGGAGTGGCTCATGAAAAACTCTTATACACGTACTGCTTGCAGTCATTGTACCAAGTTTGGTCTAAAGCTGCTGTAAAAACGGCCAGACGATGGAAATTTGGGTCATTTACATTTGGAACTGGGACTGGATCTAGATCTGAAGAATTGAATTGTTGTCAACGTCCTCATCCCCTATTGTAGAAGGGGTTAATTTTGATTGGGTGAGTAGATCTAGTTTCTGGCGCGTGAAATGATGCAAATTCTTCATGACCCCAGCAAAGTGTATGGTGATAAGGCCTCTGTTTCGTAAACACCTCCACATGAAATTGTCCTCTTCTAAGATCATCAGCCAGTGCAACAGTGCACGACAATATGCATTGATTATAATTCATTTTTCAATTGTTTCTCCTCAGGTTGGCAACCCCGATGGTTTATTTTAGACAATGGTGTATTGTCTTACTACAAGTCCCAGGAAGATGTAAACAGTGGTTGCAAAGGATCCATCAAAATGACTGTGTGTGACATTGTTGGTAAGTGTTTTTTATGGCAATTTAAATTCTTAGGTTTCATTACGGTCTTTATCATCTTTTAAACTCAAACTGTGATTGATATCTTTGATTTACTTAAAGACAGATCAATAAATTGGTTTGATTATAATGCATTGGTAAAGATTATTTTGTAAGTCAAGTCTAGTCTTCTATGTACAAGCCGCACTTTTTTAACGTTCTGTCATTTCATTTACTTCATGTATGATAAAATCAAAAATGAATTTAACAATAGAATTGATTCTATAGTATAGCAAAAACCAGTTCAGATTATTAGCATATTTTCAGATCCGATTGCATCATTTTTTGTTTTTAGTTTTTGTGATTTTTATTAATGAATGTACCTTTCATTCAATCATTAACAGTTCATCCTGCTGATATGACTCGCTTAGATTTAATCATTCCTGGTGAACAACACTACTATGTCAAGGCAAGCACTCCACAGGATCGCCAGTCATGGTTGATTGCTCTTGGAAGTGCAAAAGCCTCTTTTAATGAAACAAGTGTCACCAAAAAAGAATCAGGTAAAGTGGAAAGGAACAGGATTAAAAAATGACATTCAAATTCAGCAATGTGCTATTCCTCAAGTAACCAGTTTCTTTTAGTGATTACTCAGTTTGGCCTTGCAAGAAAGGGCACTCTAACCACCAAAGTCTCAGCCTTGTTGTTCCATTAAAGAGACTGTTTCTGTAACCAATTTTCATCTAAAACTCGATATCTTAATCTTATCTTTTCATAGATAGAATTATACATAATTTATAATGGACTTCATCTGCTGGGCAAGTTCTGCCCTGCATCTCAACATGGCCTTGTATACATTTTAAATGCACCTTTGAGACACTATTAACACTGTTTAATAATTTAGTCCAAAGATATTTAATAATTTCTAGCAATCAAAATCTGATGACCCTTTTGATAAATTCTTTTTTTTATTTTATTCAGATGCTCTGCCAGACCAAGTACGTGTGAAAAAGTCAGAACTCCGTCTCTATTGTGATCTTTTAATGCAACAAGCCCACTCCATGAAAGAAACGGTGGCTGTCACTAATGGACAAGTAGACATTGAGGTGAGAATCTTTTGCCAGGACAATTTTTAGACTACCGATTTAGACAATTTCCATGTCTAAATTAAGTTGCTCTTTTTGTTGAAATATAGATTCAAAGTAGTCTTAGAAATTAAATAAACCAAAACAGTAATAATTTTACATCACATATCTTCAATTGCAACTGTAGAAAAGCAATCCTTTTTCTCCTTTGAAAAAAAATAGATAAGGAGCAAGTATGGGATCTGGTATATGGTGATTATTTTGTTGTTGATTGTTCATTATCTTCATGCAATTTTTGATTATCCATTTGAGTGTATTGTATCTTTTTGGGTTTTTTTTCTGATCTATCTCGCACCTTCTCCAACCCCATTAAGCAAGAAGCAATCACATTTCTTTTGTCATTCTTGTTAATCATTGTAATTATCAAATCATTTTGATTTTTTTTTCATCTAGAAATTGATGGAATCCACTTCCTTGATTGGAGCCACATGTGATACATTCATTTCTACACTCGAAGAATGCATGAAGCTTGTCTCAAATACACCAATGTTTGAATCCCCCCATCAGCATGTACGAGACTCGGCTCTTCCATCATCGCCAACTAGGAGTAACACACACCGTTTACCAGTAAGAAACTTTGTACGGTGATAATATCTCAATCTTCCAAAACAAAATTCAGTTTTACTGCGTAATCATGCAATTTAATGGATGCTCTGGTGTGGTTCTCTGGGAACAAATTGACAAAAGCATTCTTCTGTTAATAATAATTTTTTTTCCTTTTATATTCAAATTTGAAGCCTCAATCAATGATTCATATTTACTCACCTTTTAATCAAAATTGACTTGAATATCTTTATTATCTTTAACTCTAAATGCAACATAGATTACATTCTGATCTGCTTCCTATCTTTGTCAAGGGTTTTAATAATCTTCAAGTAACTAGTTTTTACTAGCAGTTGTCAGGGTTTGCTTCATTTAAAAAAAACTTTTCTTTTTTATTGGGAGGATGGGGGTCCGCATTTGTTTTCATTACAAAGGGACAAATAATTCCTGCTTTTCATATACAATTTAAAATCTGATTGATAGCCATGTTTGTTCATTATTTTCTCAACTTGAGAACTATTGGTAAATTTAATACTTGATATTGATGGTTATGCCTCAGATTTCATTTTACCCCCTTCTTTTATTTTTAGTTGCACATATAAGTGTGTTTTATTGACTTCTTACTTTTTTTACTATTTGCAAATTTTAATGAATTGATATACACCGAAGAAAGAAAGAGCAACAGAAGATTTGTTTAAAAAAAGTAACAAAGCTTTCTGTTTTGACATTGAAGCCCATACTTTAGTTTTTTGTTTGCAATATGTCCACTTTTCTTAATATTATTAATCACTTTAGTCGTAGATATGTTAAGAAACTCCTACTTTACAATCTATGCTACTTTTCTCTTTTTTAATGCACCACTCATAATTGAAATTATTTGTGAGAACCACAGATTTAAAGGGTTTTTTTTTGTTTTGTTATTTTTATATTAAGATATTTTTTAAATTTTTCTTGTTTTCAATTGTTAATTTTATTAACAGGGTACAAGGGCAACCATAACCAACAGGCAATCTGAAAGGTTAGTTTCTCTCATTGCACTAAATATACTTCATTAACCCTAGTCTTCAGTTTTGAAACAGCAAAATGATCAAGTTTTCTGCTGAATTATATTTATATATATTTGTGAAAATAGGTATACATATCTATTCCAAAAGACTAACAAAGAGTTTCAAAATGAAACATTGAAGGTTGCTCCTTGACCTTTGCTTGATTATGTTTAAGCTTTTTTGCATTTCTTTTTCATGAAGTTTTCTTTGTATGACACTCAATAGTCATGTCATTGTCCTTAAAGATAAAGAATTGAAGATATAAATAATTTGTGCATGATGGGGAAAAATCATTTGAAATCTGTGGACAAAGGAAACATTCTTATTTATTTTATCCCTTCACAAACTTTAATTTGTAAATCTTGTCAGATTTGCATGGTTACATTATTAAACCATTTTCTTGCATTTATTTTATCACTTTTTGCTATACAGTGCAAACTTGTCAAATGGAACAGCACCATTTCACTCAAATCATTCCAATTAAATGGCGCCCGAGACAGAAATGACCAATTATAGTAGTGTATGCTACATATGAATGATGATGGTAACTGGTGCTAATATGTTTGTGCAATGTAATTTGTCCATTTCTGAGATTTAAAAATAATAATACAAATTTTGGCATTGTCTCATACAAAATAAAGTCTCAGGTTCAATAAGGGTTTGGCATGAGACACACAACGGCATAAAGACCTTGACAGTCGATCGTTCACTATCCTGCCAATCGCTGTTGAAGCGCAATAGCTTTCAAAATCTACCACAGCTTGGCTTTCAAGCAAATGGCTATTTCACATCAATCTTATCATCCAATGTGTATCAGCTCGATGAAAGGGAGAGAGAGAAAGTAACTGGTTGAACTTATAACATGTGCTTAAGGTGCCCATCCATTTCACTTTCCCATGTCTTTCTTCTTCTTCTTCAAATAAATGACACAACTCAACTAGGTTGAGTATTACTGACAATACGCCAAAAAAAACCCCCAAAAAACAACAACAAACAAACTAATTAAGCCTATATGATGATTTAAGTATTTGGCAATAAATTAAGCACCATATTGTCATTGATCCAGTTGGGCGATTGCATGCATTATCAATGAGTCTGGTTAGCCATTCATTGTTCTCTCTCACTTAGTTATCTCATTCATGTGTCAATGTATTTCACATAGGCCTAGCACAGCCATTCCTAAGCGTAGCACCTAGTTAACGCTTGAGTGATTTTGGGCTGGCCAGGCAAGCCTGCCTACCTGGGCGAGATTCACTTTCAGTCAGCCAGCCCATAATATCACGTTTCTTTAATGGACGTAAATGTGTTTGCCAAGGAACATGTTACAAAAATAAAATTACAAGATAGATGATATCTTGCACTTTACAATGATATCTATTTCATTGAGAAAGTGTTGTACATTCATAAGCAGCTGAATGTCGAATGGAGCACTTTTTTACTGCTTCATTTTCAATAATGATTTTTAAAAAATTAATTAAAAAGAAATTTAATGATAATTTTTCAAAATCTTTACATGTACAGATCATGCACTTTCTCAGCTTTACTACAAAATTACATTTATGGCTTTCGACACAAAACTTTGTGACTTATTGATTCTTTTATGAAAGGTGTCGTAATGGGGATTTCATTTTGAAATAGTTTATTTCATGAATTAGGAGATATTTACACAAAAAATGTAGGTTTTATACAATGAAGAATATGGAATGGTTAAATGGAATTCTACTTTTTAACATTATTAGGTGGACTGTCTGATAAAGAGTTCAATGAAAGGGGATGTTTGTAACCTGTGTGTTTCTCCAAAAGCTAAATCTTTGTATTTTGAGTACCAATATACTAATCCCTCTGCAATTTACGTGTATGCATCAAACATGATATTTTGTACATAGTAACACTTATCAACAATCATATAAAAAAACAAGTAAAATTTCCAATTTTTATCATTATCATTTTTAATTAATTATGTTACAATTAATAAACTAATAAAGCCACTTTTAGATATGTTCAGAAATACAAAGATGAAAATTAGTGCAGGTTGTAGAAGAAGGTTAAAGCTTGAAATTGATATGAAACACTCCCATGATCTTAAGTTTAAAGGATATTGATTTCAAGTGCATAAAATCAGTAATAATTACGGATTTTCACACTGGACAAACCAGGTGAATGCAGGTAAGAGGCGCTGGAGTGGAACCAGGATGGTTTACTAAATGATCCGATCTAACAGTGGAAAAGAACTTCCCTGCTAGCCATGTATGCCATCCAATTAACCATAAAGCTTGTATAGTGATCACGTACTCCACTTAATTCTAACTACTGATTGAAATGATTCCTCTGCATAACAACAATCTTCATGCAAAAATTTATTCTCGAGTTTAGGTTATGACCATTTTTCCCATTTCATCATGGGTGGTATTCCAATTAATCAGTATAATTTTCATAGAAAGAATTTTGTCGTAGAATAATCATTCCAATTAACCAGCATTCCAAATATCAGCTTGCGCTGTATCAATGTTTTTACTACCAATTATATAAACCAAATTGAAAACTGTTTTATAAGTTTATAATGACTCATAAAAGAACGTTGCAATATCTGAAATCTGAATAAAGTTTTCTTATTTTTGCAAATAGGCCCTCCCGTCATCGACCTAATTCATCAAGCTCAACAGACAGCGTCAAGATCCATCGTTCATCCTTCCAATTACCAGCGACTCACAGCTCCCCAATCAGAGATACCCCATCCTCTGTGCCATCCACTCCAACAAATCAACCATCTACCCCAACTATACTATCAACAGCATCATCAGCCTCCTTTTCTTCCGCCTCACCAACCATTGCCTCATCCCCACCCTCAGAAACGACCAATGGAACTAGAGCACAGATGGTTCAAGAGGCAAATGGCTCAACCAAAGCCCATAACATGAGCATAGCTAGCAATGCAGTTGCGCAAGTGACACCTGCTTTGTCAACGGCAACATCCTCTGAGGATTTAATGGAAGATTTCAAAGATGCAATAGATGCTAGAATTTCCACTTTCTTCTCTGCCATGCCAATAGAGTAAATATATTTTTCTGACCTTTCTTGGGCAGTCGTAAGATAATTTCTGCACAAGGCTTAATGTGATAAGTTCTGCAGGATATTACGCCTTTCAAATGATTCTTTAAACTATCCTGGTTTATTCTTCTTTTCTTTTTTTCTTTAAATTTTCTTCCTCTTTTATATGTGTTTTTTAAATTTTATGTATCCTCAGCCTAAAACAATTTTGAAAATAGATCATAAGATGTCATGCCATTCAAAACCCAAGACAATGATTTGTGGTTGACTAGGTCTTTAACAAGCTAATAAACAGATAGAGCTGAGCATATTCGTTAAAAGAATTCTATTTTATGCTCTGTGAAGAGGGAGGAATAATTTTTTTTATAAAATGTGTCGGTCATCTGGCTAAATTTCTTGTTGCCCGTTAATTTTCTCCATTGAAGAAATGCAATTGTGAATTCTTTTCTAAATTTGTTTCTTTGTTGGTTTATACAAAGTATAGTATATTATGCCTCAGATAAATGGCTTTTTTTGATAGAAATAATTATACTATTGTTTATCTGGTGTCCTTCATCCTAACTTTGAGTTCTTACAGTTTAATGATATTCATTTAAGAGGTCATAAATGTTTAACATATAGAAGACTCCTAATTAAATTGTGATTCCAGTGTTTGATGTTAAACAGTACAAAACATTTATTGTCTAGCATGTTTTGAAAATGTATTTTGATTTGCTAGTAATATGTAATGAATTGTAATTGCCCATCTCTGGATAACATAGCTCTGCAGAAATTGATAAATTAAATTATTTCCCCACAGTTTCTCACATGTCGATACAAGCCAGCCTGATAGTATCCTAGTTTTTCCATTCCTAGATGCCTGTAAAAACATTGTCCCTATTTTTGGTAAGATTATTTTTGTTTATCAGAAGTAACATGTTTCTTCGAAGCAAACATGTTGTCCATCTTTCAAAGGGATCTTATCTTTTTACGGATGTCAAGAACGGGTGTAAAAACATAATTTGCTTTGTGCCTAAGAGCAGTTTGAAGTTTTTGGTCGGATTGTGCTTGTTACAAAAAGCGACATTTAAAAAAAAAAACAGCGTTGGTGTTGTTATAGACATGAAATTTGGACGAGGTGTAAAAAGAACATAGTTGTGTATGTGATTACTTTTTCACTACCGATGTCATATTTTGATGTGAAAATGACTGAGGAAAAAGAAGCCAAAAAAAAAAAAAAGAAGAAGAAGAAAGAAAGAAAACCAAAGAAAGGATTTAGACCAAAATATCTTTTGTTAATGATAATAATTATGCCTACTCCATATTGATATAATTGTATGTCATTAATAAAAAAAAAAAAGTAAAATGTTTTCTTAATTGTCATGCATTTCTTTCATTGTATTACTTCACAGATAAATTAAATGGAACTGCATTTGCACCTGTTAAAATGGATTTTTCAGGGAATATTAAGGTAATGTCTTCATTTACCATTAATTTTCTTTATTTCTTCAGGTGAATGCATATGAGGATATGGTTTAGGTTGTACTTGAAAAAAAAAAAAAAATTGTTTAATGGTCAAAATTACCAAAATGTGGCTGTCACACCTATATGACAAGGCCCACACTTCTAAAGCCGTATATCATGACTGGGGCTGCCACCTAATGTGGTCGGATAGAAACAAGATTTTTGATCCAGGAGTTTTGCACCAATATAGCAGACTGATGCATATTTTTTTAAAATTTTAATGTCCACGAAAAACATTTATGTAAATTAAACAGAAAGACAAGATTTTAGTAAAAACTCAAGTTACCAGCTTATCCATTTCTCCAAATACAGTTGCACAATAATCTCCCTTTCACTATTTATCTTTTTAGGAAATGATTATTAAAAATGTCATTAATAACTTCCTTATGCTTATCCAATAGATAGCTACAAATTTAGTATAGCATATTGTGAAATCCGTGCTTATTTTTCCCAGCAACGATATTGTCGAAATTTTACCAAGATGTTTCAATCTTTTTACTTTACCTTACTAATTTCTATTGCCTTGCAAAATTGAAATACCATGCAAGCGTTTCTTATTTCTAAGACATTTAAAATTAATGGATATCCTATTTTGTCATGTAGAAAATTCAGCAAAAACAGTCGAGCAATCCTGAAAAATTCACCACACTCCAGTCAATGATTGAAGATGAGGTTCAGAGCAATCAAGAAACTCATGCTAATTCTGCAACTTCTGCACTCTTATGGCTTAAAAGGTACCATCCTACTTATAAGGAATATATTACCATTAAGTAAATTAAACAGGCCTGATATGTGTGTTGCTCTAGGAAAACCCATCGGAAGACGCAGTTCACTGTTTTGAGATACAGCTAATTAAAGTTAAATTTTAGGTCTTACATGAAAATGTAGATGAAGTCACAATTACTTTTGACAACCTGATATCTGAATATTATGTTAAGAAACTACTCATAAATGCTTTATTTTTGATGTTTAAAACACATCTCAAGACGATAAAATGAAAATTTCAGTTCAAAATGGCCATTTTCTCAGTTTCCAATTTTTCATTCCTACCATCTTGAGAAAGCCATAACTCAAAAACTATTAGAGATATTGGATTCAAATAAAAGACAGAATGTTCAGAAAACATAGCTCTTTAGAGTGAAAAAAGAAAACACAGAACTCTGGTTTGGTCCAAAGTTGGGTGTTCCTGGTGCGCTACACAAACTTTTTGAAAACCAAAGAGAAATACAGATGGAGGTATGAAAATTTTTCAATAATTCTTTATCTCTTGCACCTGTTTCAAATTTTTTGAAAACCAAAGAGAAATACAGATGGAGGTATGAACATTTTTCAATAATTCTTTCTCTTGCACCTGTTTCTTATTTGAAGAAAAATCTATAAATCATCAGATCATTTGAAAAGCATGACAAAGTTAATAAATAGATATATCAGAAGAGTTTATAAAGATTCATAATTCAGAAATATTTAGTTTTCTATGGTTTTACCAATATTGCATGAAATTTTTTACATTTTTTATAGCAAAAACTAAATTTAATAATAGAATAATCTATTGATAATAATTCCTTTTCTTTATCTATTTATTTTTCTTTTTTTTAAGTTACAACATGCAAAATTTTAATTTTAGGATAATGAATTCTCAATACAAACATTAAAATTTGAACAAATTGAATTAATAAAAAGCAAGAAAGGAAGCGGCAACTCAATAAAGGAAAACAAGAGAATCCTGTTCAGACAGAATGAGCTGGACATTTTGAACATGTAGGCATAATATCTAAAAGGCAATAATAGAAAATAAGAATAACTTTCAGTTCTATCCGACAAATTAGCCTAAAAATCATTATTTTTCATGTGAGAAAATTTACTTGAAGGCTCTTTTGAAATGCAAATAAACAATAACAAATTTAAATATTTTTATTTTTTTTAAAAGTAGAAGAAGATCAAAGGAACCAAAAACATTGAATGGAACCAAACAAAAATGATACTGTTACCTCTTTTAAGTTTCTCTCTTATTTTCCAAGGAGCTTAGTATTAAAACAATAATGTGGGTCACAATAATAAAGAAAGTCAACTCCAAAATTTTACACTCTAAGATACATAATCATCAAGAAGAAAAGACAAAACGACAAGGACCGATTGATTGATTAAAAAAAATTGTAAATTGCTAAAGCAAAGTAATAAATTAATCAGAGCTATTATGATTATATCATTATTAATGACATTAATGATTACAAGGTTCATACAGCAACCATGAAACTAAATTCAAGACTTTTTCAAGACTCCAGACACAAAATTCAAGACTTCAAGACACAAAATGAAAGAACTACATGTGTACTAAATCATCGAAAATAAACAGTGGCAGGATTTAAAATTGTTTTTGGTATAATGTATTATTATTATTATTATTATTATTATCATTATCATCATCATCATTATCATTATTACACATGTTTTATTATTATTGTCATTGACTACTGAAATGTAGTATAAAACGTAAAAGTCGACTTTATTGACCACGCTGGTTTCTGACAATCATTGGCCACGCTATCTGCATCAGTATATTAACCAGCT
>JASKDV010186887.1:0-11949 GCA_032466395.1 Aegires albopunctatus
GAGAAAGAGAGCAGGGGGAGGGGGGGGGGGGGTGTAGTTGTTTTAATGAAAAATGCCTTAATCAGTATGATTTAATTAATGTCAGTGGTCACTTCTGAAACATTATTTATCATTGTTTAAGTTTAATAAATTCCTTATATCTATTGACTGATGTTAATAAGAAAAATATGACTTGAAACAACCATCTACCACTAATCAACCTATTGGGTAATTGACTATGACTAAAATAAAAAACTTGCAACTATTTATTTTAATTTCCACATGATGTAAGAAAAAGAAACTAAAGGGCTAATAACTAAATTCAATCAATTTAATCTGAAATAAGTAGAAAAAAAGTGATCCACTAGTTTTATCTACAAATCCCAAAACAAAGAAAAAATACACAGGCTTTCCTTCTACTCCACTTTAAGGAGAAAGACAAAACACTCACAATAAGTAAGAAAAAACATTCTAAATTAAATAATTTGTAAAAAAACAATGGGGAAGCACCATCGAAAACAAAACACAGAAAGACATCGGATCATTTATATCTCTACATAAATCAAAATGAGGAATGAATTATGTGCAGATATCACAAGATGCATTTATTAAAAAGTAAAAGTAAATCACATCACTCATCCAATAATGCATACACATGTATCTAGCTTGATGGTGTGGATACAAATATTTTCTAAGCCATATTAAACCAGTTACCAATGACTTTCTCAAAGGAGAAAGGTCCTGTTCAATGGTCATTTAAATTATCATTTCATTCTGGTTGTCAGATAAGTTAAACAGAGTCTGATGATTAGGACAGTGTAAATACCTGGTTGTCAACAATCATGAAAATAATATCTTAGCAGATAAATTTTCAACTTATCAATTGAAGGTATTAATAAATTATAAGTGATAAGAATTGATTCTTGTTTAGACCTAGATATTGAGTTAAAACAAAATCTTTCAAAGACCACATAAGACAACATATCAGCAATGTACCTTTTGACTATGCTTCAGCTAATGAACCGTCTATTGGTCAAGCTTGAAACTCCTGAGATAATGCAGCCGATGAGAAGCAATTAGAACGATCAGGGGATAAAGAGAGATAACATTTAGAACCATAGTCGCCAATATCTCAAGGTGTTATTAAGGCACTTGATGACAACGATGAAAAATGGTAATACTAATAGGGAGCAGCCGCTGGCTCTGTCTCAATCATATTGCCGTGTCACATGCAGTCTGTATATTTTTAAAATACTAAGGTATCAGTATAATATTGTTTTACAGGAGTCATATGAGTTATTTTCTTCTCTATAAATTAACAGATAAATTAAGAAATGAATATTATATTTTATAAAAGTCAAGGTTTTCCACAAAATCTTCATCTCTATCATATTTATAGATTGAGCATCATGGTATATAAAGTAATCATCACTCTTTTAAGCATACTTCAGTGAAAAAATTTATTTATATTTTTCTAGGGATGGTAAGATCGCATAAGACATCAACAATACTATCATGTTAGCATTATCTTCAGCATTGAACAGGATATGAATTCAATGTAAAAATGTAACAATTAATGACTCAGATAATCATTATTCAAATCATATCAATGCATCAGAATTAGTTCATGGTTATAAATTGTGTAAGATAATCTAAGGTGCCCATGTTTGTTTTGATTGGTAATTATTATGTAGAAGAAAGGACCATTCAATGAAATAATAATAAAACAAAATAAATGGCTATCAGAATGTCCATGATTTTTAATATTTTACAAATCATTGTATTTTTTTTATTTTTTTCATCTCTTTTTGTTTTTCTCCTCATTATCATAGGCATTACTATCATAGATATCCTTAATAATCTTTTTTTCTTTTTTTCTTTTTCATTTCAATTTATTGTTTTGCCATAATCATTTAATCATTTTTCTTCTGGGTTTTGTTGGGGGTGTTTTTCATTGCTTTTTGACAAAGAGAAGCAAAATTAATATGAATTACAGTCTTAATGAAAGTTAAAGTTAAAGTGACATGATACCTTGAAACTGAACTTTCATCCCTATCTTTTCTTTAAGAATGTATACACTAGTATGCACATCATCGAAGTGCTAGTTCTTCTCAAAACCAATTAGCCTAACTTATCTTAGAGAAATCAAGCCTCGAATTTACTGTCAGTTATAACTAGTAGTAGTAGTAGTAGCAAGCCATAGCAAGAAGTGGTATGACATTTTGTCTATTTTATGATGCAACCATACTTTAATGTTTTTTTGCTTATGCCGATTTCAATTTGACATTTTGAGAATTGTTGGTAAAAGATTTATTTAATAGATAAAAATTTGAAATACTGACTCTAGATTGCCATGCTAATAACTTACCCATCCGTTCAAATGTTAAAGTGTAAAGGGTTATTCATTGTATGAATAAATATATTTGGAAAGGACAATAGAGATCAGGCTAAATGTTTCACTTTATGTTTTATTAGTGACTTTCCTTTCAATAATAAATCTTAATTTAGATTTGAGGTATTATATTATATAATGTAAATACTATTCATATACTTTGTTATTCTTTTTATTTTATTTTTACAAATATACACAAGTACATACACAATATTATTGATACGTAATTTAAAAAATCATTCAAATCGAATCTACATATAATTTCTAGTCTTGTTCAGAATATCCAAAGTAACTGCCATGCAAACATGAATTTTTTCAACATATGCCCCAAGAAATACATAAAAGCAAATAACATTGCAAATATTATTATGTGTCATATCATAACAAGAAACTGTTAGCATTTGAATATTATTCTTGATAATACAGGTGTTTTTCTTATAATTGAGCAATAAAGAATTGGAGTAACTCATGTAGAAACAAACGATTTGTTGCAATGTGTGGGGAATTTATCTTAGTTTTGTCGTCCCATTGCCATATGTGTGCGTACCTCGTCAACAATTTTTGTTAATTAGTTATTTGAAGTTTAAGGGCTTTATCAACCTCTAGGGTCATTTTGGCAAAAGTAGGAAGAAGGACTGGTTTTTAAAAAAAAACAGAAGTAGAAGAAATGGTTTTATAAATGGAAAAAAGTCGGAAAAGTAGCACTTTAATAATAAGTATAATATGTATGTACGTATAGCCTATATACATACATATACATATATATATATATATAATAATAATAAAGGTAACTAAATGGAAAGATGATTTACACTTACAGCTTAAAAAAACCCATCATCTCTCAAAAACAAAAAACCTAATAAATGATGGCCATCAAGCCCCAAAACATGCACTGCTAAGACCAACCAGGATTTTCTTATGCCCTTTACATACATAGGTGCTCAGTCCTTCTTCGAAGCAAATAACCTAGATAGTATTTTAAAGTCAAGCAATGCACACAATTTGGGAATGAGCACCCGGTATATGACTGCCTCCCTCCTTCCGCAGCAAAACCTCCCCCCCTCCTCTGAGGGAACAAACGAGTCTGACAGACAGAAGGCAATAAAGATGGGAGAAGAAGCTCCTACTCGACCCTTAGTTCCCTCTTAATATTCTTTAACGCTCAAGGATTAAAAAAACACCCTGTATAAGTATAATACTGGCAAGAAAAATGCGGCAAACAATGGTCAAACGAAATAATAAACATTAATATGAAAAATTGAGAAAATCTGACTTCTTAAATTTCTTTAGTATTGTTATATATCTTTCCTACATACAAATGACAAAAACAATTGTCACAAACCTGTGGTCTGAGAAAGAATGACACCCTCCATGCCTATGTAAGTGTGGTCGAGGCTGATAAGTTATTTAAAATATTATGAGAATTTACACAAGCTGAACTCTCGTTGCATGAACGGAATTGATAATAGTGCAGATCTTAATATTGTTAATAAGGAAAGGAGGAGATAACTCATCTTAGAGAAAAGGCGCCTTGTAAATCTAAGTTACTATGTATTTTATTCTTATCACTATTATTATGTTATAAGTACCATGAATAGGCTAAGAGAATGTTAAAATGATTCTTCCTACTTTGCTACTTGATCTGATACTGATAGAGAAAGATTATTCAAACTTACAACTTATAAAGGACTTTTTTATTTTATTTTAAAAAATACACCACTGAAGAAAAATTTGTCATATGATTCGAAACGTTACCAAGCCACAGCCATGAGGAGAGCAAGTAATTAATATGGAGAGAAAAATATTGATCCAAATAGGAGACAAACCTGCATCATTGATATGCAAGTCCACACCTTATCCACTCACCATAATGTCATGATCTAATAGGCACAAACAATAATTATACTTCCATACAAAGCATGTCGTCAATAGAGTTGTAAACAAATGAGATTGTTGTCATTGATGTAAATATTTAAATGTGTGCACAAATTCGTTTGACATTTTATAATAAATTACAGACCTAAACAATTCAGGGATGTTCACAAATGATCATGAAAAATTTCGTGTTAAGGTATAGACACCTATTCTGACAGGTGGGATTGTGCTTTACGCCATTTTGCCAAATAGAATTGTATGAGATATAATCAACTGAGTTCAAGTGACTTAAGTATTTATTTCTCACAAAAATTTGTTTTTGGGTAGGATTTTTTAAATTTTCGGACATTGATATGATAAGTCTGATACACTGATAGGTCTTTTAAATGCCAGCAAATGAGAGTGCTTTCTTAAAAGTACCGGTAATTCTTTGATTTAGAGTTATCCAGATTCTTATTAACTGCTTGCTAAAGATGGAAATAGAAAAATTGCATCAGACAGAGCTTACAACCTCTTACTCTTATGATTTCCCTCTCATTCATGATATGCTATTTCACTAACCATCCACTATATTTGTTTGAAAAAGGGATAAAGTTAAAGGATAACTTTTCATAACCATTGTATTAATATATAATGCTGTTGGTAGCCAAAGTTTGTTTTTTTTTAATTTCAAAATATAGAGTGTCAATTATTGCAATACATTCATTATAAATGAAATATTTATAATCAACAAGTCATAACATACATAAGAATGAATGTTTGATATTTATACATCACAATAATTTACAGAAATGGATTTATCATGAAGCTATGTTATATCCCATATTCTTGCATATGGTGGCCTATGATGAACTGTGACTAGACTAAACTTATGTACGATAAGCATCTGCATAGAGTAGACCTAATTTCTTGACTGAACAGAAAAATACATAAGGCATATGGCATATTTAAAATCTTGGCTACAAAGAACATATCAAATCAACCAATCTTTACAGGAAAAAAATAGAAATTCCAACATCACAAAAGGAGATAACATTATATTTACATAAATGTTAAGGAATAATAGTCTATGGGTTTTGTAGATGTATAGCTTAATTCTGAATTTTGGGTCTGGGACTATGCAACCACAGACACACATACACACTTACATAAACACACACACACACAGAAACATTAATTAACAACTAGTAAATTTGTGTTACAATTACATCATTGTCATTATAATTTCTATGAGCATTCACACTTTACAATGCTTTGACATAGTCATAGTGGATATCTGATACAAGAATATAAAATACTGATCTGTACTTCAACAATTTACAGCAAACATAAAATGATACTTTCAACATGAGGATAACTCTTAATTATCCTAATATTTTTACAAAAAATATCTCTAAACATACTTTAAAGGAGAAGTATGTTATCAAATTCTGAAAAGTTCAAAATAATTGAAAACTAAAACAGAAACAGATTGAAGAAAGTTGATAGCTATACAAATTCATCATCATTTATATATATCAAACCAACATTACCCCATATCTGTCCCCATCATAGCATTGCAACAAAAATAAAGTTCTTTAAACATATTTAGAAATGTGTGCTGTGCTGTAAAATTAAATATAGGATAGTCTTTTCAATATTAAAGACTATATCTCAGGCCATTGACGGTCCGATAATAGTCTTTTTGCTTCAAGACCACCCTTGAAAATAACAACAGACAACAATTATCATATTTTATGTACATGGTTCTTAACATTTCTAATGGAAGGCAAGTTATTAACTTTAAAACTTAACAGTACTGTTACATGAACATTCAATTTCAATAATTGTATCTATGTTATGAAAAAGCAATATAATTTCATTACAATTAAGAAATGAAGAAAATGAAGCGAGTCTATAAATGTGTATGTATTTGAAATTTTTCTAAATATGAAATGTTTACTGGAGGGATAATCTTGGTCACAAAAAAGCTACATTATGTATTTGAAGTCTATAAATGTACCTATAAAGTATTACTACAGGATTGGTCTTAGTAAAAAACAAAAAAGAAAGCTTAACCAGGAAAATTTATTTTTAAAGTATGACTGTGATAATTCTTTAAGAGGATGAATTCTTATCTTCATCTCATTGCACGAGACATCATTTCAATAGTGTACTGACTAGAAAATATACTTAAGGGAGAACAAATGTGATAGGGAGAAAAATCTTGACTTTTTTAAATGCCTTTGACTTTGATCATTAAACCCTTGGGGGCCCCTCGTGTTTTTATAGAAGCAATCATATTTCCTTTTTCAGTCATAAATGCAAATAAATGCTTCAACAACTAATGAAAGTTTAAAAATCTTAAGACAAATTACTAATCAGTGGGACCCATAACATGCAGATGAATCCCATGGCTAGAACATCAGAGAAAATTTCTTTGCCTTCTATAAAATTCACCTATGAAGAATGTAATATTTTACTATCAAATCTTTTTTTCTTTTCTGAATTGTTTTTCTTGGGAGACAGGATAGTGGGGGATGTAGGAGGAGGGACTAAGTGTTCATAAGAATAATAAGCCGAGCAGCCGACCTTACTGGAAGCTGCCTGCTGAAAATAATCTCTCATTTAATTTCTTTTGCTCCACTACAATAATGAGCCTTAAATTTGTATTTCCTTGGCTTGCTCCTTAATAAACCTTATATGTACGCTTTGAGGAGGCATCATCACTTATTTGCAAAAAGTATAAACATATTCTATTTAAACTATTACCCAATAAATAATTTTACATAATCTATGTTAAATATATGTGCCACTTTTATGATTGGAAAAGGGGGCATAATTAAATACATGAGGTTGGCTATTTCATTAATTGGCAATTGGTAACTTTTAAGCAAACATAGGCTGACCCACATAAGACAGAGTAGAGGTTTTGCCAACTTAAAGGGAAAAGTGATCATTTGATATTCATATTTGTGACAATGACCTCCAAAATAATTTACTATGGAGAGGACCAAGGAAATCCATTTACAAGATAATCTAGTAGGCAATGAAAAAGATGAATAATCTTCACTAAGACACACTTCATATATCCATGTTTTTGTTATAAATATTATACCCCAATCCATCCAAGTGAAATGGGATAACCTTGGAAAAAAAACAATGCATCCCCATGAACACCTTGGTAAAATGGTCCAAATGTCCAATCCTTTCTTTCAACTCGTCTGATGCATGTCATGATGAAGAAATAGGCGTGAATACAAAAAAGGTAAACATCAGGCATGTAAATTTACTCCTCCAATTCAAGACATTTGGGACATGATGACATGCTCTCATCAAATAGCTCCACTTGAATGGTGGAATAATGAAATCTGTGTCGTGTTTGAATCATGTGGGTAGCCGCTTGAAGCACTTGGTTGTGAATACGAGGATCAGCTGTTTTAGAAGGAGAAAAAATGTTCAAATACATTTATCAATTTAGATTAGGCAAAACAAAGTGATTTAAGGTTATATGAAATATCAATGAACACACACAGAAATTGATCTACAAATATTATTATGTTCTAGGCTACATAATATTCTTATGCTGTCAAACACTCATATATAAACATTTGTACAGAAAATGTATAACTAAAATTGAGTGAATTATCAAGTTTCACCAGAGGGCAACAATGCAATATTAAGTAAATGTGTGTCTATTCAATGAAATCCATAACCTATAAAAATAACTCTCAGAGCTTTGTCTCCAAGGTATGAAAAAGAGCTGAAAATAGAATACAAAAGCAACTGTTTCACAATATAGTATTAGTCTTTGAAAGATTCAAATTCTTTCAAATTGAAGTAATAATGCTTCCTAACTTCAATTTCACTAGACATTCCTTTATCCCCTACATATGTAGTTTTTATATAAACATAAAAGCGAGCTCAATCTCAAGGCATTGTCAGTTGCTCTTTGTGCAGGCACATCTATGCATTAGAATTTAGCAAGCCATTGTAATCAAATGGTCAATGCCTCTGGTAATCATCCTCACCTAAAAAAATGAGAACACAGTTGCTGTTTGCTGAAGTTATAAGAAAATCTGATTACATTATAAGAAACAACTAGTAAGATACTGTGTATCTAAATGACTTACCAACTGCTAGATGGACAGCCATGGCATTCCTGTTGATAGTTAAGGCCCAGA
Source organism: Aegires albopunctatus (assembly GCA_032466395.1). Classification (NCBI taxonomy): domain Eukaryota; kingdom Metazoa; phylum Mollusca; class Gastropoda; order Nudibranchia; family Aegiretidae; genus Aegires; species Aegires albopunctatus. The sequence goes on from JASKDV010186887.1 coordinate 8,410, forward strand.
TGTGAAGACTATGTACTTTCAATACACCATCTAAGGAACGTAGATCACTTTTTAATGCATCATAAGAAAGATTTCTAGGTACACCTGAAAAAGTTCAAGGTTGACATTGTAAGACAAAATTTGAAAATCTTCTACAAATTTTTAAAAAAGATAAAACTTCTTCAACACATAGATGCAGCGGAATACACTAAGTCTCTTTCCCTTTTATTCAAATTGAATTACATCAATGGCCAGAAGGTGCTTTCTAACTGATGTCAACAAAAACTGAAAGCTACAATGACAAAGCTGGAGCATGTGCCTTCCTGTTAGTGAGAATAGGAGGTTTCGGGGAATAAAAACTCTTTGACCCAAACAATTGTATACTGTATTTTACATGAATTGCTATCATCTTCTTCTTTCCTTTTTCTATCGCCTTCAACATAATGAAGATTCTGTTGAGTCTAGATTTCTGTAGAATATGTTTCCTTATAGACTTCTAGGCCATGGTAGGAATTGAATTTCAAATCTTGCCAGGGCGGCGGCCGAATGGCCTGCTCTTATCGATTTTCAACCACTGGGGGTTCTTATACATGCACAAAGGCACTGGGACCTCCAAAATCAGATATCAGCAAAACGTCTGCACCGACCGGGATTCAAACTTGAGTAAAGTGTGAAACCACGACCATTTTGACTTCAAATCTACTGAGCTATCCGCGACCTATTCTTCTGTTCTTCCCTAATAAGGACAGTAGCCTACTGAAAGAGCCTTAGAAGTTACAGTTGCGTAGTACTTAATGTAAATTACCTTATTGCCCTTGGAAAAGGATAATTTCAACAATGCTTTATTGCATTACATTTTGGAGTCCTATGGGTTTGGTCGTAAGCAGAGTCCATTATTATCTATTGACTTTATCAATATCTATGTCCAATCTGGTAACATGGTCAAATGGTCATGCCAAAAACAGACATGGTAATAGAACACTCTTGAACCAAAATGTTTGAGACCGAAGAAATCATTTTTGTTTAAACATATCTTGGTTCATTCATTTGTAAGGGGAATTGACAAGAATGTTCAAACCTTATTATATTGTACATTTATTTGATTTATAACCCATTACACTGGCTACAATCCCCTCGGCCGCCGCTGGTCAAAGACTAGGGTGGACTCTTGTGTGCGTGTGTGTGTATTGAGCAAGTGGAGTACAGGTGAAATTCATTTCAGTTTACCGTTAGCAGCATAACAAAGACATAGGGAAGAAAAAACACGGGACTTTTGTCTTATTTCGGTTTGGCACTATTTTTGGTTTACACGTATTTGATTTTAAGTGTGTTCTGCTGTTGTATTTTGGATGATGAAGTTTCTTCCATTTGCTACTCAGATTTGAAACCTACTCCTGGTATACACAGGAAGAGGTCTTATGTGTGCATAGGGGAGACATTCATAGTAGTTACTCAATTGTTTGTTTCCCCCAAGAGGTTTAGCAAGAAATGTGTTTGTGGCTCTGAATGCTTTAATATATCAAGCTAACTTAGGAACTATAAAGTCATCATCTCAGGCCCAAAATCTAAATGTTTTGATTGTCTGTTTGATCTATTGTTGTAAAAATTGTGTCTCACGGCTTACCTTCCATCATAATGCGAATTGTATCTCTAAGAACAGCTATGGTGGTGACAAGAACAAGGACAGAAAAGAGAAACGTACATATGGGGTCAGCTAACCGGTATTCTTCCTCTTTCTGTAATGAGAACAAATTAGGAGGAAACAATCATGGTCATTAGTTATAAGTAAGAGTAGGTGGAGGAAAACAATAAATTCATGTAATAATGTAAGCTTCTTAGGAGTAATAACTATTACGATGAGAACAATATAGATCATCTGTAAAGCACCAGATATGAGGAAGGGAGATGAGGTGGATGAAGCAGAGGAGTAAGGGGAAAAAATGAAGGTAACGATGGTGGTGATGAGGATAATGATAATGAAGAAAGAGAAAAAGAAGATAAAGAATAAGAGGACTGAATCCAGACTGTCACTTACCTTAAACTTGATAATCAAGGCTGCCACTAAGACACCCAAACTCTGGATGATATCCCCGATGACGTGAATTAAAGCTGCCCTAACATTGAGATTCTTATGGTTGTGTTCATGACCCTCCCCTTCTTCTCCTGCCTGGGTCATTTCTTCATGTCCTGTGTGATTGTGAATCCCTGAGTGATTTTTATCGTCATGTCTTTCAACGTACTCATTATCAAAGTCAACAGCTGACCGCAACGGCTCGTACTCATGTCCTTGGTGTGCTTTTCTGTGGCTTCCACCATGATCCTGAAGGAGTATGACAATAACGGGTGATCAGTAATAGGGAATTATTGTTAAGACTTTATATTTCTGATGGTAACAAGTCCTAAAATTGGTTATGGAAATCTTATTCTCAATATCCATTAACAGCCAGTCTCCCCTATTATTAGGCATCATCATTGGGGGTCAGTAGCCTAGTGGACGTGGTTAAAACACTTCAAACACATTTTAACATAGGATAAGCTGTGTATTTAACATAGGATAAGCTGTGTATTTAACATAGGATAAGCTGTGTATTTAACATAGGATAAGCTGTGCTTTTAACACATGAAAAGCTGTATTTTTAACATATGACAAGCTGTGTTTTTTAACATGGGATAAGCTGTGTTTTTGACATATGATAAGCTCTGTTTTATAACATAGGATAAGCTCTGTATTTAACATAGGATAAGCTGCGTTTTTAACATAGGATAAGCTGTGTTTTTTAACATATGATAAGTTGTGTTTTCTAATATGGGATAAGATGTGTTTTCAAAATATGATAAGCTGTAATTTTTTAACATAGGATAAGCTGTATTTTCAATACAGGATAAGTTGTGCTTCTTTATATATAGGACAAACTGTAGTTTCAAACATAAGATGAGCTGATTTTTTTTACTAAACAAAAAAAAAAAAAGGGATAACCTGTGACTTTCATACAAAAAACAAGCTGTGATTTTTCTTCTTCAATAATATTATATGATAATATAACATGTGATACGTACTCCATGACTATGTCCATGACCAAAACCTGTGTGACTGTGTGCTTTTTTACAACACCATTCCGAATGAAGAACAACGGCCATCCTGTGGTGAGAATAGGTGTATAACGTAAAATAATAATTTGTATAGCATTAATTTCATTATATATCCCTCAGTAGCTCAGAAATGTAATGATAATATTGTATTTGTTATTCCAGCAGTGATATTGCAACATTCCAGCAGAACTACTAGCTCAACAAGATGCAACTTTAATTCAGAAACATTACTGTATAAGTAGAGGAGGATTGAGGAGGAGGAAACAGAAGAGGGGACAGGCATAGGGGAGGGATAATAACAACAACAATAATAATAATAATAATAACAATAATAATGAAGATGAGGATAAGGAGAAGAAGGGGGAGGAGGAGGTGGTGGTGGGGTGGTGGTATTGGTAGAAGAAGAAGAAGAAGAAGAAGAAGAAGAAGAAGAAGAAGAAGAAGAAGAAGAAGAAGAAGAAGAAGAAGAAG
>JASKDV010186898.1:0-11948 GCA_032466395.1 Aegires albopunctatus
CATTTCAGTTATAACTGATTCAAATAATAAATAAACAGCCCATCCAATCCACAAACAAAAAAAAACACAAAAAAAAAAACAAAAAAAAAAACAAACTAAACAATAAAAACAAAACAAAAACCCAACCCAAAAAGGATGCTTCAATTAACAAAAAAAATTTAAAAAAAAAACAAACCAGATTTTCTTTTCCAATAGGGGTTGATTGATAAATCAAATTTAGTAAATACAATAAAACATGCATTACTTGTAGTATCTACTTACTTTTAAGTAATACAAGCGCTAACCCAAAATAATTTCTAATATGCATGCTTTGACAACAAATATCTAATATCTACACTCGCTGTTAAAGATGCTTATAGATCCTCTATAAAGGCAGCTTTTACAGAGGCTTTTTTTATTTTTATTTCTAAATATTCTTAATCACCTTATCATTTAAATGGGGGAAGGGAAATTTGTGGTCTTTTCTGTGGGGGTGGGGGTGAGGGGGGGTATTATTATCATCAAATTACTTTTATTATCATGGGATTTTTCTCTTTTCAGCTTTTCATTATCTTTCATCTGCTTTCACTATTTGTATTCTTAGCCCCTAGCCCTTCCTTGTGTAGTCATTTTTATGATTTCATACCATGAACATCCTTGCAGAGATCATAATACATTCTCTTTTATGTGAAACTTGAATTTTAACTCATCATTTTTTTTTTTATTTTTTTTTTAAACTTCTTTCTCCCACAAACATTAAAATAAAAGTCAAGCTATGGAGAAGAAAAAAAAAGAAAAAAGAAAGAAAAAAAAAGAAAAAAGAAAAAAAAAGAAAAAAGAAAAAAAAAGAAACAAAACAGCCAAATCTTTGTTTTGCTCCTGTTTAAAATCTCTTAATGAGCTTTAAAATATCTAAACTCCTCACAGACACTTAGAGCCAATTTTCATATTTCGTTAATTGAATAAATGCTGTCGCTGTCTGAATGGATCATTTCCTTTGACAGAACGACATTGAAAGAATCATTGCAATAAGAAATAAAAAATTATATATATATATATATATAAGAGAATAATAATCATATTAAAAATTAAAAAATAGAGCTCAACTAAAACAAACTGTGATGCTCTTACTTACCAGATGAAAGGTTAAAACCTGAATAAAGTTGATACGTTATTTAATAGTGACTTTAATACTTGTGATTGTTGTTTAAGGTTTAGGATTTTTATTCTTATCATAATACGGTCATTTCAGTAAAGCTGTTAAGAGATAAATTCATAGTTGCAAAGTAATGATGAATAATGAAGCTAATAGAGAGATAGATTGAGAGACCAATAGATAGATAGATTGAGAGACAGATGGATGAGATAGACACACACACACAGATAGGGGGGAAGGGATGAGCCAAACAGACAGAAATAACAGAGGTGGTGGAAAAATCTAAACAAAATGCCCAAAGGAAAAAAAAACCCAACTCAATGTGCTTTGACTTTGGCAGCAAGCCAGCATTTCATTGACTGATATTTGTAACTATAATACTACCAGTCTGTGTTGAGGGAAGAGAAGACAATGAAGAGGAGGGGGAAGTGGGGGATGAGGAGAAGAAGAAGGAGAAGAATGAGAAGAAGGAGAAGAATGAGAAGGAGGAGGAGGAAATGAAGATAAGGAGGATAAGGAGGAGAAGAAGACGATGCAGAACCAAGAGTCCAGAGGGGTAATTTACATTGAAAGAAAAGCCAGTTCTACATCCTTTATCTAAAAAACAATTTTCAAAATGCGAAGGATCTTTGACCATACCAGGAATATCCGTAATTCACTTTCTCGACTGGACTTCCAGCATCTTTTGGAACCCCAAACTGTCGGTGATTTTTTCAATTCTAGGAGTTTTTTTTAATAGTTTTTAAAGAATCTTCGCATTGTTTGACGACTAGATCTATGCAATATTTTCCATGAACTGAACATATATTTGATATTTTACCGTTAAACTCGTTAATATTTCATTGGCCTTGAAAAGTGCTATTTTTGAGCAACTTGTTAGATTTTTCCTCACTTAGAAAAGACGTTTTGTATAATAGAAACAATAACATTCTTGTCCGTTTTTCAATGGAAGTGAATGATAGAAAAGGGGTTGCTGATAATATAGTTGAAATCTGACGATTTTTCACCGAAACGTTATAATTTATCTTAAAGTTGATGAATATAAATACGGATTATTACGGTATGGCCGAATCATTGAACCGACTCTTGACCCTTGCATTCTTTGGCATGCCGTTCTTCCCCCACCCTGCATGTGCAATTTGCAAGTTCATGACCTCAGAACAGTTGTGCGTTAACCTGTGTTATGACTTTACAGTATGCACTGAATTCACTATAAATCCAAAGCCAGTTACGATAGTTAGTAGTGTTTCTTAATGTCATAAAGATATAGAGAAATGCTTTACACTTGCTGGTCTTGTTTTGTTTTAAGCCAGAAAACCCATGGCAGCCCATTGATAACGAATAAACATTGTCAATTTTAAGTTAAAATTAATTTAATGGTCTTGGGGTACGTTGAAAAAAAGCATTCAGTAATACAAGTACATGTAGTCTATTAATTCTTTGCTCGTAGAATAACCAAACCATAATGAATTGCAAGTCACCATCAACTCAGAACAACCAAACTGGGAAAAACCGGCCATTCATTGTTGGAAGATGCTTGAAATCCCGCTTTTTCCCCATCCGGCCAAACTCATTTGATTACGGATTATCCCGCTCTGGTCAAAAGATCACAACTGTTTTGAAAAGGCTTGGCCAAAGTAAGCCCTTTCCGCTTTTTCCCCTTCTCTGGTCGAACATAAGATATAATAAGCACCAACTAAAGGCTATGAAGTATATGAGATACAATTTAACAGGAGTCCAAGGTCATCCCAAAACTAACCATATTGTTGTCCACATCTACTTTCACCATTTCAAGCTTGGCCATCTGCTTGCTGCCTTTGCGTTTCTTTTCCTTGCCGAGCGACATCTGGCTCGGAGACTTGTTGAGGCCGAATGATGAACCAAAACTTGCCTGAGACAAGGAGTTGAGAAGTCCTTTTTCTGTCTGATGTCTGGAGAGGATTTGAAAGTAGATTTGATTACTGTTGTCAAAAGTGGTAAGGTAGATGGGAGAAAAAAAAAGTGTCCTAGTTGATAGAAGAGCATTGCTCCATTTTTAAAAGTTATTGGACAATAATTTGTATATTAAGGATATGCCCCTATATCAGTGATAATAAACTGGCTTGGAATCGATATAAATGTTTAAAAAAGGAAAGTGGAAAATTATTGGGACAGGGAACGGGTGGTAAAACAATATAGAATTTAAAATGATAATACAAATAAAAAGGATTTTGTAAGGGAGAGAAAAATTTGCTTTATTTAATTCATTGATTTATTCCTTTAAAAAAATTATTAATAATTTGTGTGTTTGTTTTTGTTTTGGTGTGTGTGTGGGTGTGTGTGTGTGTGTAGAATAAATGAATAAATACTGAATATTTTCAAAATGTACCTCATTACAAAGAAAAATTGTTTTTTTAAATTAACATTAATGAATTATACTGGAGAAAAAACAAGACTAAAAAAATCTTAAATGTACCTAAATAAAATGTACATTAATCTCTTAAAACTAATTTAGCACTACAGTACTTGAGAGCATAAAATATGATTCTACTTTCACTCAAGAAATAAAATAAAACCAGCCAAAAACCTGTACCTTGGTCGAATATCTAATGTTCAAACAATATTCTACATTACTATGCCAAAACCCTTTTCTTATACTAAAAACGGCCACCAATGCATTGATAAAAAACCATGCACAATTATAAATTGATAGCTGGGTGTAACAAATCGACAAAAGCCAAGTGTGCAAAATGGAGCTTGTCGAATTTTTGCACCTTGGTATCGAAATGATTCTTTTTGTTTAAAATCAAAAGGCGCCACCAAATAAAAAGTAGCAATCCACATAAATTCGATGAGAAGAGAGGTATGTGCATTAATGTAAATGGTCTTATAGAAAAAGTGAGAAAGAACGATGTGGTGTGAGTTATATCAAAAGCAAACATCAATGCAACATTCAAGTGGTTTAAGTGATATTTAACTCTGAAAAGTTTTGCATGATTTCTGCCTTTGCAAAATGGGGACTAATAATGGTAGGTTTCATATAGGTATATACACCACATAATACATGGGAATTCAGTTCAGGAGAGCAGTACTCTTGATTCATAAAAACACTTAGCAATGAATTATTTAACAAACAAAAATAAATAACAAATAAAATACTTTAGTGACCACAGTGAGTGGCAAATGAAGAGGTCAAAGTAAGAAATAAACAATTATGTTACCCTATGCTGAGGAAATCTAAGGCTAAGGTTAAAATGCACTGCATCTGCCTTTAATGCAATCCTTTCCCTAAGCTACATCGTGATAAAAGGGATATTGTGAATTAGAATGGTGGAGATAAAATGGCTTCAAATATGTAATTTGGCTGTGATGAGGAAACACTTGCAGGTCCAGCATTCATCGGGATTTGGTCATGAGGAAAGACTTAAGAGATAAATTTGCATGGTATATTAATGAACTTATCAGTAACTTAGTTGGCACAGAATGGACGATAACATGAGCCTTATAAAAGGCAGCACTCTCTTAGAATATTCCAATATTCTATTTTTATCTATGTTATCTGGATTATATGTTATAAACTTTAATGGAAAAAAAGGAGTGGATTTGGGTTCAGATATATTTTGATAAGATTTGATAGTATCTAATGAAGTGTAGTAAAAATAATAAGCATATATAGGCATTTTTCAACTTGGTAATCTTTTATTTTTTCAAAAGATTACCCATGTCCCTTGCATTAGTCTTTTTTTTTTTTTTTTGTCATGCGCTATTATACTTTTCTCTAATCTTTGCATACAGACAGCCAACTCATTTTTGAATTGCTGTTATAAGGAGAAGTGTTTCAAAAAGAATGCATGGTCTCCTGATTATATTGAGAAGAGAAAAGCTTGTGCATCATTTTTTTTCCAAACAGAATATCAAACAACATCAGTTGAGAGATGCTACCCTGAGTAGAGAACATTTCCTGAACAGTTCGAACCAGTTGCAAGGCTTATAAGTCCTTTGCAAAAATAACATCCATACTGGATAATACCCTTCGAAAAGTCACTTGAAGACAGAGATGACATTTATAGTCAATACCCTTCTGGCAGGCCATTTCACACTATTACCTTCTCAACTCCATGGGGAGTATACAGCAGGGCAGCTGATTATCAGCACTTTCCCATTGGCAGAATACATTGTTTGAATAGAAGATTTTTGTTTCCAGTTTTTGACCAAGTATTTCTACGATTTCTGTCCTCAACCGACTGATAAATATTTCAGTATAAGTGATATTAATATAGAAAAAATTCTGTTTTTGAAACGTTTTCAGAAAAACCGGGATTTCAGTATAATGTGGCTTCGACTGTATTAAAAAGAAAGAAAGTCACTTACATTCACTAAATTTGAAAATCAGCCTGAAAGATTCTTTCATATAAAGGCACTTTAATATCAAAAGAACTTGATACTAGCTAAGCTACAATTGTACCTATAAACACACAGATCTTTTAGCTATGTAGTGAGAGCAATTTCAAACCAATGCACATTATATACATCACATCCATCAAATAGTAAAAAAAAAAACTAAGCAAAAGAAGAAGAAGAAGAAGAAGAAGAAAAAGAAGAAGAAAAAGAAGAAGAAGAAGAAGGAGGAGAAGAAGGAGGAGAAGCAGGACAAGTGAAAAAGACTGGTGGAGGTGGTGGTGGTGATTGATGGTGAAAGGGGACATAATATTGTGAGACAAATGAGAGGGAGAGTTGGTTCTCATATACTGACATAGAAAAAAAAGAAGAGCTATTCAGGGCTCTTCGGTTCATAATCAAAGCTTCACTTAACATTTATTAAGCTGCTTGAATAAGAATTTGGATTATAGTATCATGTTAAGTTACATTTAAGCTATATATAAAAGATATGATTCTTTATTAATAAAGATATCTAGGTCATGGAGACCTATCAACATTATTTTCCACAAATCGCTGTAATTCATGCCTTATTTACTTAACTTTAAGCAAGACAAAAGGAAATAACATTCCAAGAATAAGTCAAAGAGATCTACTGACAATATATACTTTCCCTCATTCTTTTAAGGTTAGGGCATTCAAAATTCCACATTACTTTGTTGATATGCATGCAAAAGGATCCATGCTACCAAACTCAAATTATTGCAAAGCAGATAAGTGAAAAAAAAGGTTAATTACATTAAGGGCCCAGGATGATTATTATTTTATTAACATTCTCATTATGGGTAAGAAAGGCAATAACATCACATGGTTAAGGTTAAATCTAGTGTCATACAACAAAATAAAATGGACCACAGGAGGTGAATGAAAAAAAAAAAAGAAAAAAAAGAGGGTTAAGTGAAAAGAGTAAAGAGGCAAACAAAGAAACAAATAGATTTTTTTTTAAAAATTGTTATAAAAGAACCTTTTTCCAGCACTGTCCAAACTGGCTAAGTTTGAGAATGATGGTGTCCGGCGCAGGAAAGCAGATCGCCCACTTACATGTCTGAGAAGAGGTGAGTTAGCGTGATTATGAGACAACATTAATTCCTGACCCCTGCTTGGTTTTGTGTTCAACAAATCATCTATTGCGATATTTTCAATTCAAATTAATAATAATATCTTCGGTGAAAGAAGAGAAGACTGCTCTTAAAGGCAGTAGAGAATGTCCAAGGTCATGACATAAAGGATTGAAAGGGGACTGCTATGGGAGTAATTAGGCTAACAAAAATGGTCCAGTTAAGTTAAAATAATAAATGAAAGATCAAGGAGAAAGCTAAATATTATTTAAATTGAGAAGCAAATAATAGATGGCATCAAAAGTGGTAGTCCCTGCAGTAGCACCATTTTTAAGGAACTTCGCAAACATGACCCTGGCTAAAGGCACAGCCACTCAGGTTTTTTCGTCGAACCCATTCAAAACCATGAAATCAGATGTTGACATTTACAAAGGTCAGGAATGAGGTAAGATATGAGCAAAAAAATTTTTTTAAAAAAGCCTTTGCAATTAAAACTGTCAAATTGAGATAACATTTGCTATGATTGTAACTCGGAATTGTTTCAAAAAAATCTATTTGATAAGAATGACAAGAGTTACTGGTTCAGATCATCGTTGTCGTAGATGATAAATCAGCCAACAATGTATGTGGCTGGAGAAGATGTAGCCAGGACGTTTGAGACTATGGACTAAAATGATAACCTAGAATTTAATTCCAGAGGGAGACCTAAATTTTTTTTAAATAATGAGAGAAAATAGTCAATTCTTCATGAAAAAGTGACAGATAATAAATGTTGAAATGAAAAGAACAACAACTATCTAATATTGGAGTAAAAAAATAAATAAACACCATCATCATTTCTTTCGGCGCCCCCTTGGGAGCATAGGGGCGACATAATAATCATATGTAATGAGACTCGTAGAAAGGCTGAGCACATGAATTTTTCTTCTGATGACCTTTAAATATAGTTTGCTAAACAGTGAGAGGTTTCATCTCTAACATTGAGCCAATATTGCTTTGTTTCCTGAACAGACCATATCATTGGTCAAATAAATAGTGGAACAAAGTCTGAGTGAAAATTTGAGGTTATATTTTTATGTTGGTTTGCTGCATTTTTTCAATTGGATCACAAGATCCTATGTGAGCGTGTTGTAAATTTCTGTCATTCAAGGCTTTAGATAGAAAGCTGTCACCCAAAATAAAATAAGCAGAATGAAATTCAGAAAAGTTTGCGTATGAGAAGAAGAAAATTCAGAAAAGTTAAAAAATGTATTGACTGATATATTGGTTATACAAAAACTATATCAATTAATGTTATTAAGGGGTACATACAGAATATATGGATGAAAAATTAATATCAAAACACTATCTAAATGAAAAACCAAAGGCACACAAATAAGATAATCATAATATTTAAAAATGGGACTTCAAAAGAATTACTACTAAAGTGAAAATAACGCCTCATTCTACATTGTACAATGGTGCAAATCAATGATCTTTTGGATTAGACATCTGAGCACATAACATTATGACTAATGGGCATAAATGATCTGTGCTGATTTTCACATTTTGATTCAAAACTTTAATAACAGTATATTTTCATGTATGAACAAAATGTAAATAAAATAAATTTAAAAACCATCTCTTAAAAATTAAAGCCTTGATAAACTAAGTACAGTTGAACCCACTTAATCTTAATCGGTCGAGTTTCTGAAAAAAAAATGGATTAACCAGGAATTTGGAATAACCAAAAATGCCTAATTTCATGTAGTGCGCTTAAATTTTGGACCATCATCGGCAGTATTACAATGGGTTATTTACTCGGGTTTGTTTTTTTCCATGCGTAAACAATGATGTTCTTCAACCATTTGTTTATTTACTTCACCACAACTGCGCTATAATTTATGCATCTATCTTAATAACATTTAACATTTGCCTTTTGTGTGGATCAATTGTGAAGTTTATATTTGATTTTTAACGGGATTTTTTTCGTCAAAAAATTTGATTAAGCAGGTCGAGCAGGTAAAAACTTGATTAAACGGTCATTTTATATAGAAGAGTTTGTTGTTTTTTTTTCTCTTTCTTTTCAAAACATTTGGAAGAACCAGGAATTTGGAATAACCAAATTTGGAATAACAGGGTTATAACTGTACTTTTGCATTTCTTTGCTTATGCTTTATTCAGCACAAGGCAATTGTGAGTGTAACAGGCATATTTTGCACTTTTTTATTGGAAGCAAAGCTAGTCAGTATGACAAACTAATGAAGTATATCATCTCTAACATAAAATTATGGCTCTGGAACAAAAATTGAAAAATAAACCTATCAATTATATTTGGTTACTTGATTTACAAATAAAGTGAAGTAATACAAAGTCAAATAGTATAAACAAAACAAAGCAATCAATAAATAGTCATCAGACAATGTAATAATATCTGATGCCTGAAATAAACAGTGTGATAATAATGACGGCTATAACTTACTTGTGTTTCAAGAGAAGAGTTCGTAACAATTTTGCCTTGACCTCCTCTTCCACCAAGTCCCGAATGACTAAATTCTCCACAACAGAGTGAATGATGGATGTGAGATCAGTAGCCTCAAGGTCAAGGAGCAGGGTACCTGCAGGTGAAGAATAAGGTCTTGAGTGACTTGGAAGATTTTTTTTCAACCCAATAATCACTTTTGAATATAGAATTTGTGAATAGATATGCTCATCATATTTGACACAAGATTTCCCATAACATTTAACTTTTACAGATACAAATAATTTCTTTAAAGTCTTAACCTCTCCAGCCATCCAGTGCCATGTGTAAATATTCTCAAGAATTATACTTGGACATCTCATTTCATGAACTAACAAATCAAAGGTAATTGGGTAAATGTTAACAAAAATTCAATAACTTCTACAAACCAAGATTAGATAGGAAAGAGATTGAATAAAAAAATCTCAGATTTTCAGTATTATTCTCATTTGCAATGCAGGCCTTACCCTTTTCTAAGCAGCGTCTTAATTCAAGGAGAGAATGGAAGGAAAGGGAAGCCACATGGGGTTTACCCCATCTCTCAGCCCCTTCTAAAACGTCCTCTTCAAACTTAATCCATCGGGCCTTCTCCCTCCATTCCCACATGTCTTCATCTCCGACGTGAAGCTCATCCAGTTCCACAAACACCTGCAATCACAAAATGGTTCTTTACTCAAATTGCCAAAACTAAACAGGACTTCTGGCACTCTTAAAGAAAAATATGAGGGCTAAAAGAGTGTTGTCGAACATAAAAAAGTTGTTTATTGGATAAACAAGTGCAGATTTCAGGAAAGTAATTCTGAAAAAGTGAGGGGAAAAACAAACTTCTACAACTTAATGAAAAAATTAAAGCTTAGATAACTTTATGCATCCTAGTCCGCCAACTAATGAACAAGTAAATTCAGAGCAATATTTTAACAATAGTCTATATTTAAAAGATATAGAGAATCAGCTAAAACATGAAACAGCAAGGAGTCAAATGGAATCTGAACTCCTTTTTTTGTTTTCTCAAATTATTGTTGTATTGAGTTTACCCATTTCCACTACTTTGGTGATCTCAGGTTTTCCAAGACAGCCTTATTAACCAAGGGTTCTTTTACAAGCATATAAAAACAAATGGGCCCTCCTAGATTATAGTCCATCTTCAATAGGACTTGGCACTAAATTTATCCTAGCAACTTAAGGATTGGGAGCAGAAGGAAACCCGGTAATTGGATTTCTAATTCAAACCTTGTAAGAGTTTGAGTCAGAGACCTTGGGCTTGGCAGGAAAGTGCCTTACCCACTGCGATATCTGCTCTCAATGCAATACTTACCTCATGGGGCTTGTGGTCATATTTTTTGGCGAATTTTGGCTTGCGTTCATGGTGGACTTTTCCAATGTGAACAATAGACTGAAAAGCACCTTTCTTTCGAGCAATTTTGTGTCGCCTGATACCTCGCTGGTCTTCAAATCTGTGACCTGAAAAAATAAAAAGCAAATGAATTGAGTCAGTTCGGTCTGTAAAATATTCTTTTTTTTTTTTTGTTATATCCATCATTTAAGAAAACAATTTGAATCTTCAAACCCAAAATGTAAACATATTTGTATTAAAAAAACAACAACCTAAAACCCTATAAGAAACTTACAAATTAAAAAACAACCCAAATCAAACACAATAACAACTATAATCAAAATGTCTAATTCATCTTACTGGCCATCTCATCCAGATCGGCCCTGTACAAAGTCATAGCTTCCTCTGTCTCCGTTGGTGATCTGTGGAGCGCTTCATCCAGGTGCACCTCGCTGCCTCTTTGCCGCCTCATTATCAAATCCTCTTGTTTGAAATGCTCATGGTGGTGGTGGTGGCGTCTCCGACCAGAAGATCTGTTTGAGTGTGCACTATCAGTGCTGAGAAAAAAAGAGAAGATAAATGAAATCATAAAATGTATGATTAATAAATAAAGAATGAGGAAGTCCTATTTTATCTTAATTTTTCATTAGCTTAATTAATATTTATATTTAAAACCGTCTTCTTCTTCTCGTTCGCCCAGATGGTTAGTCTTATTTATTTTATAAAGGCATCCGTGCAGCTTTTCCTTCACATCAATTGGTTTAGGTCACTATTTCTTTCTTGTGGCGCTGTGAGCTGGACATGATTGGAGGATGGAACCTCGGACAATAAAACCAAAGCCAAAGACGGATGTGCTGGGCCAAAGGCGCTTCACAGCAGCGCAACACAAAACATGCTCATATGATGGATAGGTTAAATCGTCTCACTTCATTCAACATTACATTTGCTTAATGCAATTCTACGCACTCAGTCTCAATGGCAAATTTGCCATTACTTTCATGTGTTCTTTGTCTTACCTGGCAACATGCTTCAGCTTTCCCTCACCATCATCTTCCCATTTGTAATGGTGTTTCTTTTTCTGCTGGATGTGTTGGTTTTCCTTGTCTTCATAAGTCTGTTGGAGATTCCCACCATCATCAGGAGCCTCTTGCAAGCTGTTTAGGTTTGTATAGGTAGAGTCATCTCCTGCAGAAACAAAAGTGTTTGGATGGGTGGGAAAAGGGGTTGAAATTAATTAATTAATCAAACAGCAAAATCAAAAGGATCATCACACACGTGAAGATTTTGGTACCTAAAATGAAAACTTTCAGCCTAAATTCAGAAATACACAATCCATGTCAGATAATCTACATATATATGAACAATCTCCAAGTTATGATTTACATATTATCTTCACTCATCTTAAATCAGACCTGTAAATAGCTCCTCAAAAAAATTGTCTGAAAACCATCGGTCATCGGTGACCCTATAAATAACCCCATCTCCCAAGCACTTTATGACTTTATG
>JASKDV010186909.1:0-11948 GCA_032466395.1 Aegires albopunctatus
TTTACAAGGCAGTCTAGGAAAACCCTGATATCACCAAAGTAGTGGACATGGGTAAAATTCAATACAACAACAACAGCAATCATTATTTCTATCTCCTGTCCCTTCAGGGCTTTGGGGTAACTTGAGATTCTCAAGGTTCACGGGTATTCACTTTCCACTGTTCTTCCTGTTATTCACACGGGTTTTGTAAGTCTCTTTCTTCGCATGGCATTATATACCTATTTTAAACACTCTACTACTACTTTTCCATATTTCCGTAATAATCCTTCATTGCTTCTTGTAATTTTTACTTCTACTACACGCAAGCAAGAGATTGATCATCAATATCTTCTGTTTTGATATTATTTTTAAAATTTTAAATTACATGTAATTGTATTAACAACACGTTCGATCATAAAGTAAGTGACGATTCTATTGTGACCCTGGGACTGCCACGAAGTGGGTACACATTTTTTTTTCATTCATACTTGTTTACAGAAGAGCAAATATCAATATGTTTCAGTTGATTTATATGATATAAGATGTCTGTAGTAGACTATGCAGAGACCGAAATGAAAATGATGAAGATCATGATATGATATCAGAGAGAAATCTAGATCCAGATAGCGATTCAGATCTACTTGTAAAGAACAATGAGAGAACATAATTTTTGCGTCCAGCGGACACATAACAATTGAAACACGGAGTAACTGTTATTTTTGTAAAAAAAAAATGAAGGAAAAAAAAAATCGTTTCGGTGTAATTGTTGAATGTGCCTACTACAATATTTTACTAACAAGAGAAATGACCGTATTTTCATTTCTATTTTTCTTGCTTTCGTTTTTGGACGAACAAAGATATTATATTTATAGATCTACGACCCCTGACCCCGACCAATCACAATGGTTAATTTTCGGTCTACGGGCTTCCTGATTTAAATAAGCAAGATAAGTAAATATCTTGGAGGAAATAAGATAATGGAGGAAGTATGGCCTTCTTCCGATCAGTCATGAAAGCGTGTAACAAATATGGCGAAATTGATGGATAGAAGTAGATGCTATTGAACACAAAAATGAATCAAACTTAACAATTCATTAGTGGTAGTCAAATAACTGTTTCAAATCAGAATAACCAGTTACAAGTCCGGACTTAATTGACTGTTTGTTTTTTTTCCTTGGAGGAAATAAGATTAGAACTTGAGAGCGGATCCGGTGATTTAGCATGTAACAAGTAAGGAATGGAATAGTCAAACGAATAAAAACGCACGGAGGTAGTGATTTGGATCGAACCCAGTTTTTGCAAAAGAAAAGATTTTGATAACCAGTTCTCAAAAAAGTGAGTCGATGCCTAGCACTAGATTCCATCCTAAAAACTTGACGATCCTTATTACACAGCCAAAAACCCCTGATCCGAATCTCCAGTTCATATATTCTACCTCCATTTTAAATATATTAACATACTTTCTCATCATGTCAAAATTTAACATTGAAATATAATTATATGGCTCGTTTCGTCTGTACAGACGGTCTATTCAGTTAGGCAGGTTCTCCAGTTTAGTAATACACCTTACTTAAAAGGTCCTTTTATTGAAGCTTCTCTCATGGCTGATCCTACCGATGTTTGAAGCACAACACCTGTCAAAGTACTTGCATACCAGGGAGGTACCGTAGCGCTTTTTACCGCTGTTGTCTTCCTCTAGTCGCTGACGTTTCTCAACCTGGTTGTTTGTAAGAATTTTCTCATATTCAACAGCTGCTTTCACCAATGCTGTCTTCCATGCTGTTCTGTCATTAGCTGATTCTTCCCAGTTGTTTACATCTCGAATTTAGACAGGCTGGCTTTACTCATATATGTCCTTGTATCTCAGTTTTGGTCTCCCCCTCTGTCTCTTACCTTGGGCAAATTCTCCATACAGTAGTTGTTTTGGAATTCGGCAGTTGTCCATTATCTTGACATGTCCTAGCCATCTTAGTTTTCACTTGCACAGCATAGTTGGCATGACTTGAAGATAAGCGTTCTCTAACACTTTGAGGTTGGTGATCCTATCTTTCCAAGATATGCCGAAGATCTTACGGATACATCTGAGATAGAACACATTGAGACGTTTCTGTTGTCTGCTGTACAATGTCCATGTTTCAGTTCCACCGAAAAGTGTGCTTAGGACACATGCCTCATAGATGCTAATCTTTGCCTTGGTGGTTAGCCTTTAGTTTCTCCTTGCTCGTTTTGTAAGTGCTCCAAACGTTATTGCAGCCTTTCCTACCCTTACGCTGATCTCATCATCCATCGAGGTAGAGGAAGTGATGGTAGACCCAGATTGTAACATTACTATATTAATATTAAGCTAGCAAAACTACCCTTCATGTCTCTTTTCTATATTATGTTTCGCATTAATTGGATAGAGCTATACATTTCCATAGTGAGCTTATTTATAAGTGTATGTATGAGGAATTTCAAGCCATTTTTGATGAGAGAGATTCAAATAGTCACCTTTGTTCTAAAGTCTAAAATTGTCACGGAGCCTGACGGGACAGACGATGGATTTAAAGAGACTTATCTAAGAAAGATGAATCTTGTCTCTGCTTTTGTCGACTCCCTCAATATATAATAATATAAATATACTTTAAAAACCATAATGCATGTTATTGATCTGTAAGTGATTAATGTGACTATTTGTAGGCTAAAGTGTGAATAACCACGAACCGTAAAAAAAATTCAATTTGCCACTTTGCTCCTGACGGCACAGTCGACAAAATTAGAAACAAGCTTAATCTTTCCCTGGTAAGTCTAGCTTGTTTTTTTAATCATCATCTTTATCTTCATCTTCATCTTCATCTTCATCTTCATCATTATCATTATCATTATCACCATCATTATCATTACCGTCGTCACGTTCATTGTTATCATTAAGTAGATGACACAAACTTCTTATGATATACTCTACATCATGACAATAGAAAAGTATTTAACAAATTAATCAACGAAACAAAAGCAACAACAATCCTCCTCACCCACTCATCCCAAACTTCAAAACAAAACAAAACAAAAACAACCAAAACAAAGAATAAAAAATAAATTAGATCATTAACATTAAACCAAAAGCGACACCATCCCCATCGTCGACAACAAGACAGAGTACCGGTATCGTTGCAACATTAAATATCAATAACAACAACACCATCAACATCAAACAACAAAAACGATATCAGCAACAATAAGAAATAATGAACCACACACACACACACACACACACACACACACACACACACACACACACATAAACAACAAGAAGAGCGAAGTAAGCAAAAACAAACAACTCCAACAACAAAACAACAATAACGACATCAATATAGCAATATCACACAAACAAGCATAGCATTGAATTGTCAATTAAGTTTCCATCCAATTCTCGTTGCTTGATCCCAGAACTGGTCAAGCTGTCCGTTGTGTCTTGGATAGAGATGTGGACATGACCACTACAGGCAACCGGCATCCGTTTCTAGGAAAATACAAGGTGAGTCAATGCGATCAAGGAATGACTTCATTAAAAGTTGAGATGGTAGCGACTGCTGGACTTCGGTGTTTTTCTCTTAGAAATTTCACTTGGTTTACACCATTCAACTTTACTTGTATAAATTAATGAATACCTGGCTGTAAAAACAACATAGTACTTATTCGAGAATTATAGTGTTGTTGAACTGGCCGCAAATCTTGTCCTATATGGTTTGATTCGTCATTAAACATCTCCGTAAGCATGGCAACGCCAATGGGAGCTAAACAATGTGGATGACTTGTAAGAACTGCTCTGTACTTGTTTAAAATTAAATCCAAAAAAAAAAAAAATGTCTGGGGGATTTGGGGGGGGGGGGGGGTCTCACTGGAAATAAGTAAGTAAGATTATTTTTTTCATTTCACCTTGCTCTTGTTTAATTCATTCTGTGATTGGTTATTTTTTTAAAATTTTATTTTTTAAATTAAGGTTGGTTTTTCATCAAATGGAAAAATTTTGGCTTTAGATTTGGAGCTCTACAACAATGGCGGAAACTCGTTGGATTTGTCAATTGCTGTAAGTTGGTTGACGAGTATCTGTTATTTTATTCATTAGTATTATTATTGTTAAACATATATAGGGGGGCCCATTAAACATGATACCGTCAAAAACATTAATATAATCTGTACCAATGACAATATTGTAATGAAAATTGGCATATCGGTAGACAATACACCTGGATACAAGGTAGCAAGGTACCACAAAAATCCAATAAAAAATCAATATGTTATAATGTTCCAAATGTTGCCCATTTCGGTCAATGCAAATTTCAATACGGTTGTGACATTGTTCCTGTGGAATCTGCTTAATGTTTCTTGTGCTTTCTTATCTGAGCTCACGGAGACTTCCTAAAGTTCTACTCCTAAATACTTCTTAAGATAGTCCCATATATGAAAATCCAAAGGGTTCAGACCAGGGATGTGAGCCGACCCAGAAAAGTAAGTGCCTCGATTGATGACATGTTCACCAAAGTAATCGCCGATCCAGTGCAAAACAATATTAGCTGTGTGAAGAGATGATAATGCCCCATCATGTTGAAACCACTGATATTGCCTTTAATTGCATGCAATCAGTATTCCAAGTCGTCGCCAGAACAGTTCTAAAGTGGCAACATATCGATCTGACATCAGTGTCACAGTGTTCTCATTTTTGTCCATGAAAAGGTATGGCCCAACAATTCCTTGAGTCTATCTCTACAGACCCATGTTTTTGAAACCATGATGTCCATCTCATTCTCAATATAGTAAGTTTCTTCGGTTGGCATTTTGTTTTCATTTCGAATGACTTTCCCATAGTGTCTAGCAGGTAATTGACGTGATTTGCGAATAGATCGTGATTGTGAGTATTCTTTAAAAGTAATGATCACATCATACTGTCATACGGATTCTTCATTGTGAGGGTCGATTGATTTCATTTTCGTCTACATGATACATCGTCCGGTTATACAAATTAAATGTATCCATTTTCAGGTTTGGTGCCCAACGATTAATCAGTTGCGAAGATATAGGGATTTTTCGTGGTATCGAGTTGTTTCTTTGTGGTCAATTAGCAATATCACGTTCATTAATGGCAACATCGAAAGGGGTGTGCTGAGTTATAAATTACCTGGTTTGCCATCCGAAATATATCTGAAAATTAAAACCCAAAACATTACCGCTCTAGCAGCAGCTCTCATCGCCCAAAGTACTATTTTGTCATTAAGTTTCTCCAGAGTCTCCAGCTATTAAGGTAAAGTTATTTCTGTTTAAGATTAATCTTTTCTTTAATACGTGAATCATGAATATCAGCTTGCCTTAAAAAAATTAAATAACGTTTATACCCACAAATATCCCTTTAGGTCATCGAAAAAGCTTTCACGCACGTCTTTGATATGTATTATGTACCTAACATCAAAGTTCTGGCCAGAGTTTGCAAAACCAACATCATGTCAAACACGGCTTTCAGAGGCTTTGGCGCACCTCAAGGACACTTGATCATAGAGAATATTTTGGAAGATGTGGCTGACTTTCTTAGCTTGGATCCAAAACAGGTGATGTATTTCAAACGACCCTTCGATCCTTCGGTGTTTTATTAATTTTTTATGTGGACAAGCAATCCATCGGTTAAAAGATGGGCTTGAGAAGAATGGATCCCAAACTGGAAATTCAAATCGCTGAAGATTTTAAAAGCAGAATGTACTGTTTGAAGGAAATCCATTCTTTTGAGGCATTGGGTCCTTAGACAGAGGCGATTCTTATTTCTTAATATATTTCATTCTACCTAGGATTATCTTGTTTTGAGACTCTTCAATGGATTAAGACAACAAAAGTAAGACTATTGAATAGCCAAGTTTGTGTTTAATTCGTTAATATTCCGTATCTACGCAACAAAGCAGATTTACAGGCTTTCAGTAATTATCCCCCGGCAGGTCTCAAAGAACTTCTCAACTTCTCGGCAGGCATACAATATAACAAAATCAACCCTCATTTTAGCATAATGGTAATATCGTTCTCTGCCTCTACTGTGCCAAGTGAGAATAATTCTTATTGTAAAGAGAAACTCCCAATGACTCAATGTCGGTTCAAGTGCAAGTAGGAACTGAGCAAACCATCCACGCCAATAATTATACCATGACGCTACAATTTGTTTATTGCCTGTTAAATATTATATATCCGATATTTTCCAGGTGCGAGAAAAAAACATGTACCATAAAGAAGATCCACCCCGCTTTTCTTCCAAACATTACGGGGAGGCTATGAGAATGTGCTGGGACATTTGCATAGACAAGAGTGATTACCATAGAAGGAAAATGGAAGTCGAAGAGTATAACCGGTATTGTCTACGTCTCTGTCAATGCATACATATACTTTATAACAAATTTAATATTATGATGTACTATATTTATCAATGTTAATGTCACAGATGGTAATATTCATGTACTTAAAGCCATTTAAAGAGACCTTATACACAGTATGAGAAAAAACAAACGATACCTTGTCGTGAGTTATGAGGAACAAGAAAGAAGAATATAAAAAATCACCACCAACAATCAATAGAAAACAAAATATAAGAAACGTAACAATGGCAATCAAACTTTTCCCATAGACCCTAGAGATCATACTCGATTCAAAACCATTATCGTCATAATCACGGTGAATAGCAGGCAGATTTTCTGATAAAAAATTGAAACATTATCTTTAAAATAGTATGTTATAATAAGGTGTGTATTACTTCGATTGCAATTGTTTTATTGTTAGGCTTTGGGTCCTTAGACGGAGACCAACCTTATTTCTTAGTGCATTTAAACTCTAATCACGTTTAGCTCATTCTAGGACTCTACGCTTGAGTGTGGAGGAGCAAAACTAAGACCTTTGAATTTATGCATTTGTTGGCGGCTAAATTAATGACTCGCAAATGAAAGGTCATGGTAAATTAACTTTCTGGAAAGGTTGTTTACAAACATCGCCTACATCTTCAGAGCCATTCTAGTTGCTGACGCTAGGTGATGGTAAAAACCAAAAGACAAATTCCCCTCGAGGTTGTATTAGTATAAGCGGAGTTAATTTTATTATAATGTTTCATTTGTTGTTTGTTGTTTTTCCACAGAGCAAATCGATGGAAGAAAAAAGGCATTGCCTTGTCGCCATTGAAGTATGGGATTGGATTTCTAAATAAAAAATTGAACTATGTACGAAAAATGAAATATATAACAAATATTAATGATACCACTGGGAATAGGTTATCTCAGGAAAAATTCAATTTACAAGGGAGACCTAATAATTTGATATTAATTGATTTATGTTGCTTTAATATTGGCATAAAACCAGATGGACATTTACAAAACATCCTGTATAAATTTCAATAATTAAGCTATTTCAGTCGCATTTAAATTAATTTTTTTAAGATAGCCTTTCTGCTCTGAATACATGCACAGATTTTAATTTGACAAAACGAATTTGAGCGAGACATTCAGTGTCAGAAATTGTAAGTTGAATATAACAATTGTAAAAAGCCTTTCCTCACAAAATATGGAGTGATGCAGAATTCACACGCTGGAGATAAAATTAGTATATATACACACAATATCAATAGAATTTGATAAAACTTAATGGTTGAATGACAATATAATGTGCTGTATAAAATTAATGAATAAGCATTGAATAATATTTACTCACTAGACAAAACAATCAATATGATTCTAAATAGCAACAACGGGCTTTGAAAATTATTTTTGCAACATCAACTGAACAGATGTCCTGTGGCACCGCGCGTAATTCAACCACATAATATCGTAGGAGCTTCCTCCAAGCTATTATCGTTTATCTTATTATTTCTTTGAGGTCAATGTCTTTCCAACAACTTGTTATTTTTTCTTTGAGTTCCTCTTGTGGACTTTTTGAGAGAATCATACCCAAATTGCATAATCTATTACATTCAAATCTGGGGATTTTGGCGATCACTTGTCTATAGTGATGAAATCAAAGTTCAAGTTGATCAGAAAGTATTGTGTTACTCTAGTAGGCCGTTTCCCATCGTATTGGAAAATATAGATATAGATATAGATATAGGAGCAGATAGGCTAAAACAAAGACATAAATAAAATTCCACTTTATTTATCCCAGAAGGGAAATTATCATTTGGTATTTACCGACACCGAGCGTCAGCCGTAAGAACAACGCCGCAACGTAGACGTGTAAATAGCCTTGCCCAAGAGTTAAACACTGTGTCTCTAATGAGATTCGAACCCTCCACCATTCGCATGCGAGTCCAACCGGTCAGACACCGTGTCACTAAAAGAAGTAATTCTTAAGCGACTGAAATAGCTTAATCATTAGAATGTATACAGCTTGTTTTGTAAATGCCCATCTGGTTTTATGGCCATTTCAATGTATAAGCGACATAAATCAATTAACATTGATTTTACTAGGTTTCCCTGTTACTGTTAGGTAAAGGTAATTATTTAAATCTAAGAATGACAATGAAGAAAAATAATCATCTTCCCCTTTTAAAAAATGCCTGTAGATTATATTTCATTTATTTCATTTTTTAAATTTGGTCATACAAATTGATACCATTTCTATTGCCAAAGATGCATCGGGTCCTATTTTGGGTGTGATGTATTTTGTTTGTGTTTTATACCTTTACTTTGTTTAAGAATTGTCCTATTCCATAACATGGGCTACTTAGTGAAGTTTTAGATCTTCTTCTGCCATATTAAACCACATTATTTTGCCGATTCCTGGCAATTTACAAAATAAGTTTTTCATCCGTGAATACAATTTTTTTCACATCCTTACTAACAAGCGTCTAGATCTGAGCCTCCTCATGTCTTTCACTGCACCTAAGTTTCAACTTATTTTTGTTCTGTTAAATGCTTGCAAATGTAAGTCATTATGTCCAATTATATGCTTAATAACAAAAGTCCGAATTATATTAAGGTTCCTTGAAATCTTGTGTGTTTGAGAACTTCCTTTACCAACCTAATTTTATCAGTGATTCGGACAGATATGGGGCGATAACTTTCAACCTCCGAGTAGATGAGCCTGGTGCCTCAATATTTTGAATGGAACATTCTTGGACCTTTTTATCGTTGGGAAATTCTCTTATCAGGTGTTCACCGCTGCAACGCTTTTCTTACAAAGTCATAATGACAATTTTATTAGCTCGAGGTTAGGGGGTGGGGGGGGGGGCATTATTTCATTTGTCTAGATGTCTAGATATAAGCCTAAATTTAGATCTCCAAAGTATGTTTTGGTGTAGATCTAAACTAATACTAATCATATCTAAAATCTATCGAGATTAATTTCATGTAAGTTCAAGTTTTAAAATGAGTATCGCAGATCAATTTTGAAATGTTCTTATTCACTTTTGATTTCTTAGAAAAAATGGTTTTCTGATTGACTTAATATTAATGTGAGGAGTAAATAGAAGTATTGTTCATGTCATCGTTCTGCTTCTCCCGGCAACTTGCGACTACGAACATGCGCGCATAATTAGGGAAGGATAAGGACCTAATAACATTCTTAGAGGCTCAAACAATCTGCAAGTATCGGTTTCTTTTTCCTCCTTCCCCCCTCCCCTTTTTTTTTTGTTTTTGAGGTCGATGTACTCAAAATCTTATATCTTCGTAAAGTTCTATTCTTTATAGACATGTACACGGTAATTGCCATTGAGTAGCACTAGACATACGTCAATTTCCACGCACGTTTAACAACAATTGATAATATAATTTAACATCTAAATTTTGGCACGTTTTAAGGACCAGCCGTGTATTTCAACATCATAATTTGCTTGTCTTTTGGCATCAGGGTGGAGCTCTAGTCCACATTTATGGTGACGGGTCTGTGTTGATTGCCCATGGTGGTGTGGAGATGGGTCAAGGCTTGTATGTCAAAATGGCACAGGTAGACACACACACATTATTTATGTAGTTGCTGATGTTGTTTTGGCTAGAAAATGGTGGGGGTGGTGGTGATGATGATAATGACTATGATAATCATAATGACGAGAACGGTGATGATGATGAGGAAGTTGATGATGGTGGTGGTTTTTAATGATTGTGATGGGGATGATGATGATGATGATGATGATCATGAAGACGTGGGCGACGATGAGGATGAATATAATTTATCTTTGAATGCCTGATGAAACTACTGTAATTACCATTGCTAGTCCGATCATCGACACCTTTGATTGAATTATGCTAATCTTTCACCGATTTGCTTCATCGATAGCTTCTTCTAATCCATAGATTGCCAGTGAAGTATTGGCTTTACCAATGTCCTACATCCACAACAGCGAAACTTCGACAGCCACGGTGGTCAACACTACAGCCACGGCTGCAAGTGTAGGAACAGATTTGAACGGAATGGCAGTCAAGGTGAAGAGGAAACAGCGTTCCTTTTTATTATTCGATTTTTGTTTTGCTTTTATACTTACGACTGATTTTTGACTATCCATCAATATTTCAACTGTTAATCAATATTTTACTATAAATCAATCTTTTATTTTTCATCAGTAATATAATATGGCGATTAAAATGTTTCCCTTTGATAAATATTTTACCCCTATTCAACATTTTAATTACTTGTATTTGTCAGTACTTTACTATTTACCAACATTTCGCTATAAGTCAATATTTTATTATTGTTACTCAAGATTATTAAGTAATAAATATAGGGAAAGGAGCAAAATTAACTGAATTAGATATGGTGTAGGTTGTATTTAATTATAATGCATCATGATGTGGAGCCTAGATAGAGTTTACATAAAAATTCGCAATGAAATTGGGAAGAAATCAAGCATAAAAAAAGCGAAGAGCAGTGATATCGAGCTTTTATCTTTACCACTTAGATCTAGACTCTCGATGGTTGATTTGTCGAAGGTTATCTTCCCTTATTGATGCTGTCAAAGAGGTCGTGGTTCCATTCACTTTCGCAATATTGAGTTCGTTTCTTTCCCTTGCACGTATCCTGTCAAGGTTTATATTTTCAGGATCGTTTTAAACATTAAATGCCATTTAATATAACTTGTATAAAAATCTCTTTTTGTCAACATTGATTGAAAGCTAAGAAATGCTGAGTATTCATCATTCAAATTATTTACAAAATACGACAGCCTTAATACTTATTGTGGTTCACAGAGAGCCTGTGAAATGCTAAAAGAAAGACTAAGACCTTTTCAAGAAAAGAATCCTCGAGGAACTTGGGAAGAATGGGTAAGGACCATTACACTATAGAGGAATTGAGATCTTCTTAGTCTGAACATTAATTGTTGCCCAACCAAATTACCCTACCCCCCCAGCCCCCCCAGCCCCCCTTATTTTTTCTCTCTCCCCCTCTCTCTCTTTTATCTTAAAGCTTTTAAATATATTTTTGCTTCTTATTTAACTTTGTTTTTGACATGTGAATTTGTTAAGTTCCAAATCCTTTTAAATACTCTATTATTTAATGCTGTTAAAGAATTTGAGCCTACCTTTAGCAGATAGGATAGAATGTCCATCTTCGGACCAAGAGGTGATTGAAGTTACTTTTATTTTCATGTGCAAGAAGATTCAATTCTTGTTAAACGTACTTTCTGTTGTAGCCGACCTAGACAGGATAGTTGTTATGGTATAGGGCTAAAAGCACCTCTATGTTATGGATACAAGTTGAATGTTAGAGCACTTTTTCACTTTGCAAGCCAAATTTTATGTGTCTTTCATTAAAAAAACAACAGTCCAGAATCCTTCATTTAGTAACCCCAATGTCCAGAATCCTTCATTTAGTAACCCTAATGTCCAGAATCCTTCATTTAGTAACCCTAATGTCCAGAATCCTTCATTTAGTAACCCTAATGTCCAGAATC
The DNA here is from genome assembly GCA_032466395.1 of Aegires albopunctatus. Classification (NCBI taxonomy): domain Eukaryota; kingdom Metazoa; phylum Mollusca; class Gastropoda; order Nudibranchia; family Aegiretidae; genus Aegires; species Aegires albopunctatus. The sequence continues at coordinate 11,855 of JASKDV010186909.1, forward strand.
CTTCATTTAGTAACCCTAATGTCCAGAATCCTTCATTTAGTAACCCTAATGTCCAGAATCCTTCATTTAGTAACCCTAATGTCCAGAATCCTTC